>ML420582.1:20360-41799 GCA_005239525.1 Nicotiana knightiana | reverse complement strand
CCCCCCCCCCCCCCCCCCCTCCTCGTCAAGTCTACAATTTTCATTGACTATTTAAGATAAGCAAAATTCTCTATTCCTTTGCATATTTGTATCAATGTAAATGTGTATTAATCTTTGAACTGTATGTAATAAATGATGACATATCAATTTTTTGGTGTATTGCTTTCTAAGTGTTGTGGTGATGATAGACAATGTTTGTTTCTCTTCAAATATTTTGTCCTATTTAGGTTTATTTTTTACTGAGAAACTTTTGTCAATTTATTAATTATTATAACTTATTAATATATGCTTATCATAAAATAAATTATATTTATCATAAAAATATCTTATCTAAGCACAATTATATTTAAAATAAAATGGAAAATAGGATATTTTGTATTTGAATCGATCTGGAATCTAAAATGTTGAAGAAATTATGCCCTTATAAGTGTAAACAGTTCTAAAGTTATTTAAGTCATTTTATAGAAAAAGAGCTTATCAGCACTTATTTATCAAATACTGCAGCAACTTATTATAAATTTCAGCACTTGTATCCAACCACGTAACTACTTATTTATTGAATCAGTTTCAGCAGTTAAAAGTACTTTTCAGCCCCTAATGCTTATCAGCTACTTCAAATCAGCTAATCCAAACGGGCTCTAAGTCATAAGTTAGGATTCCTAGTTTTTGGCTTTTCGCTTGTTTTTATCAATTTAGCTTAAAAACAAGTGCTTAGAAGCCTTTTTTTACTTTATCCAAACAATACAAAATGGCTTAAAAGCTATTTTGACTTAAAAACACTTAAAATAAGCCAATCCAATAGGGCTCTAAAGGACTCTTGAACACAGATAGATGGCAAATGCCTTCATTTCGAGTCAAGAAGAGGAGACCAAGCATGCTCATGTTCGAGCCACCTTGAAGTCCCAGCTTTATTGCCACTTTATTTTGGGGTCAACTAGTTTGTTCATATCTAGGGAACTTTTATGTTTACAAATCTTGAGTCCCGCTAATACAGGCTCCAAAATGTATACGAAGATAAGGCCTAGTCCCCCTTCGGCACAGTGGCAATAAAATCGTGACTCGTGTTTGAAGTTAAAAAAAAAAGTACATCTGCATAGGATTGGCTAAATGTTCAAAAGGGAATCATGATGGCAGGCTTGCAACTTATTTGACTTATTGCCTCAGTTTTAAAGGGCAGTTTCATTAATGTTTGCAGCCACACCTACAAGCATGAGTTCCATTAATGACAACTGCAAGTTCCATAAAGGCATATACTGCAAGTTCTTCTCTCTTTATCACCTCCTTTAAAACTTGATTGCTAAAGTTATATTACTTGTATCATTGCACGCACTGCTATCTTATAACAACATAAAAATGGAAGTTGTGTGTAAATAAAACAAGTGTATACATGCTCGCTTGGTACGAGGGATAATGGAAAATTAATTCCAGAACTAAATTTGAGACGAGTTTATCTCATATTTAGTTGGAATAAAATTGCGATATAACTAATCCCAGAATTGTAGTGTTATTTTTATTCTTGAGGGAGGGTGGGTTCCAGAATAACTAATCCCGAGATAATTATAATTGCCCTCAATGTTGTCTTTGGGCCTTAAAATACCCTTGAAACTAACAGAAAATCTAAAAGGGATTAATGAACTCGACCCAACCCTCTAACCCAGTTGTCTAAGCAACTGAACCCGGGCCTAATTACCATATCCAAAATAAAATGCTTTAGTAACTGATTAAGACAAAGCTCTAAATGCTTATATGTATACTTGACAGTCAAAAGAAATGGTAAATTAGGCCCATAACAGGTGTAGAAGAACTCTTCGCATGACTAACAAGAAACACAAGCTAGTTTTACTCGGAATCAAATATATATGTCACAGTAAAACCAAACGTAGAATACTAATTGCTCTTGTAGATATGTAGAAATCCACAAGAGTAGTTACATAGAGCAGCATTTATAGTACTAATATATATATATATATATATATGTACAGAATCATGGAAATAACAACGCTACTGTTCTGCAAGGATGAATGATCGTGAAAAGAGAGAAAAACATAGTCCAGCAAAGGGTATTTGTAATCAAAATGCTCTTCCCAAATATCTGCACGCAAACGCAAAATGTCACAAACATGGAATGCAAGATCTTTCTCTAAAACAACAAGGGAATTTGACATATTTTACTACATTGGATTAGCATTATACATCAAAATAATTTAGATCTTAAATATAAACGAAAGGAAAAAATATAGAGAAAGGAGTCACGTAATTAGTATATAGAGAAGGGGCATTTTAATCTATTTATAAGTAAGCTGTTAATAGTTGGTTAGTTAGTTTTAATAACAGCCAATTATACAAATACCCAGTTGTAATCACTGTTCCATTGAATAGAACAAATACTCTTCTTCTCTCTCATTTCATTTCCTCTCTTACTCTAGCTAGGGTTCTTCACTTTGATCTGCTAATTCAGCATGGTATCAGAGCCATAAGGCTAGTGATCTTGGTCCTCATCAATTCAAGCTGAAGTTGCGTATGTTGAGTGGTTAGATTTGTGATTGAAAATTCGACGTAGATATCTCCGCCATAACTTTTGTCGAAGCACAACTAAGAAGTCATGGAAGATACTACTCATGCAAACACATCTGTTGCTGGAGAGGGTATAGTTGCTGACGTTGTGGATGAAAATCTAGCTGGAGATGATTTTTTGGTCGATTTACCTCAGAATCGCCCTCTGTATCTTGGACCAGCAGATACAAGTGGAGCTCAACCCATCTCGTTTCAATTAACAGATACTGATAACTATAAACTTTGGGATCGATCTATGAGAACTGCTTTACGAGGAAGAAACAAGTTAGGTATTGTAGAAGGAAAGTGGAAAAAGGAGAAGTTTCGTGATAATCTGTGGGAACATTGGGAGAGATGCAATGCTATTGTACTCTCTTGGTTAATGAATGTTGTAGCTCCTCAACTTATTGGAGGAGTTGTGCTTAGATCAAGTGCACATGCAGTGTGGGAAGATCTCCGAGAGAGATTTGGTAAGGTAGACGGATCTAGGTCATACAATTTGCACAAGGAGATTGCGACTCTGTGTCAAGGTACCTATTCAGTTTCTGGTACTATACAAAATTAAAAGATTTGTGGGATGAATATCAAACTTTAGTGCCTACACCTAGTTGTGATTGTGATAAATTTAGATATTATGTAGTACACATGAGAAGACAAAAGTTGTATCAATTTCTAATGGGCCTGACTGAGTCATACTCTCTAGCAGGGAGTCAGATACTACTAATGCATCCTTCACTCTCAGCAAATCAAGCATACTCTATGATTATGAGAGATGAGAGCCAAAAATCAGTAGCTGCTATAGCAGGAAACTTAGGTAGAACTACTATCACATCTGAGAACTTTGAGCCTATTGCCTTGCTCAGTTCTAGATCTGGAATATTTCAGAACAATAGTTTTCAAACTAGTGGTTCTAATGTGCAGTATGGAAATTTTTACCCTAACAAGTATCCAAGACCAAGGAAAGGCTATGGTGAGTTTTGTGAGTATTGTAGGAAGAAGGGTCATAGCAAAGAAAATTGTTACAAAATTATTGGTTATCCACACGGATCAAAGTTCAGGAATAAAGGGGGAGCAGTCAATTCCTTTGCTTATAGTGTCTTCACTGAAGAACCAGATAAAAATTGTCAAGCACAACCACAGTTCATGATGCAGACTCAACAAGGACAGAGTTCACAGATGCAGGCTCAACCACAATTGGTGATGCAGACCTCAGGACCTCATAACAGTGAATAAGGGAAACAAACACCTCAGGCTCCTGCTTATTCATTTACCAAGGAACAATATGATCAAATAGTGCAGATGCTAAACAAAGCTACTGGAACCATTCCCTCAGCAAATATGGCAGGTATCAGTAGTGCATGTTTAGTGGATAGCGCATGGTTGGATTATTGATACAGGGGCTACAAATCACATGGTGTCTGATCCTAACATGTTGTCTAAGGTAGAAGAGGTCAAACCTAGTAACTCTAAGAAAGTTCATCTATCTAATGGTGAAATAGCTAATGTTACACACATTGGTACTAGTATACTTATGGCATGTAGCACAATAGAAAATGTGCTATACATTCCTCAATTCAGATATAATCTATTGTCAGTATCAAAGCTAACTAAGGCTCTACAGTGCTGTGTTGCCTTTTTTTTCTTCTGATTTTTGTGTTTTTCAGGATCTCTACAGTGGGATAGTGAAAGCGATTGGTTAAGAAACATGTGGCCTCTACATTCTAGCACCACATGTAGCTAAAATACTAGAAGCAAGAAGCATGGTTGCTAAAGAAGCTGAAGCAAAGAATCTGCAGAGTGTAGTACACAAAGAAGAAGTAGATGCTGAGCGGTGGCATAAGAGATTGGGGCCTGTGTCAAGTGGAGTACTTCAAAACCTGTTGTCAATAAAATTAGACAATTGTGTGTCTACTATAACTAAGTTTCATGTGTGTCCTTGTCATGACCCAAAATCCCTCCGAACGAGTCGTGATGGCACCTAGTCTCTAAGACTAGGTAAGCCTGACATTAACAAAAATAACGATAATATTTACTAACTTCGAACAATTCCGAAATAGAAATCTCTAAACAATTTATAATCCCAAAACTGGTAGTAAAAGTCATAAGCCTTTCTATGAGTGGTTGTACAAAATGAATACATCACTGTTCCAGAACAAAAGGAAATAAGTACAATAGAAGGTGACTCCGAGATCTGCGATCGCAGCAGCAGGTTTACAGAGTCTCCACAGCAACGATCCACACAACTACTAATGATCAAATACCTGTATCTGTACAAAAATGTACAGGAGTGTAGTATGGGCACACCACAACGATGCCCAGTAAGTATCAAGACTAACCTCGGTGGAGTAGTGACGAGGAATAGTCAGGACACCTACTGGTCAAATAGATTGAACAAGATATGATAATAAACTACCAAGATAAAGATAATAAAGTAATGTCAATAGCAGGGAAAGATCAAATTACAAACAGTAGAGATGATAAGGGGAAAACACGGCTGGTAACAAAAGATAACCAAGTAAATTAACACCAACATGGCTGGAATACAGGCAAGTAAAAATGTGCTCAAATGAAGAATGCGATGTTAACTCAATCAATCACACTATTTCTAATACACAATCCCGACCATCTCAATCCTCGGTGTCCCATATCATAAATCTCAATTTTCAAACCCTTTGCATACATGGAACCTTGTGCCCACATATTTCCATCTCACTTTGCACAACAAAATCCACGTACTATCCAGAACATAATGTCCGCAACCAATTCAATTAAGACGCCCAAGGTGTCTCATTTATATAACATAAAATAAATTTTTAGTTTCTAAACCAATTAGAAAATCAGCGAGAATTATTTTTTTGAAATCATTTGAATGAAGAAAATACCCTTTTCAAATAAAATACAACATCAAATAAGCTATTGCCTTTAATATAGGATTATTAAATTAAAATTTAATAGAAATTCCTTTTTAAGTAAGATCAAATCTCAAACGGGTTAAGAAAATTTAATTGAGAAACTAATTGAAGTAAAATATAACAATTATTGGAATTTGAATTATTGAAATGTGTGTGTGTGTATATATATATATATATATATATATATACAAAGTAGCGTAATACTGATTCCTTTATTTTAAATCACTATATTACTAACAACTTAGTAGGACAGGAGGAAATGATTCAACGTAGTAAATTTACTTTGAAAAATAATTCACCAGAGTAATAGTTTCAGGAAAAGAACTCAAGGAACAACGACAAGTCAATAACTCAATGTCAATAACCCGATCCGCAAAGCTCAGTGGAACCTGAAATACAAATTATCAAAGTCTTGTACAAATGAACTAGGGTCTTATCAGTATCCAGCTATAACCAATCCCTAAGTGAAATATAAAACTACCGAATAACTTGCACAGTCAGAAAAGAACGCATAAGTACATATATTGATGCGGCGCACAAACCGATCCCACCAATCCTCCGTTATTCCTCCTTAACAATTACATTAACAACAATGATATATATATATATATATATATATATATATATATATATATATATATATATACAATATTTACAATAACAGTTACAATAACAGTAAATAATATTTAATATGTTGCAGTGCGCAACCCGATCCCACCAGTCCTCCCTTATTGCTCCTCAATATATCACACTTATTCCTCTTGTTGCGGCATGCAACCCGATCCCACCTGTCCACCCTTATTACTCTTGTTGCGGCGCGCAACCCGATCCCACCAAACATTAGTTTAAATCAACAACAACAACCAATCCACAAGTCAATTACCAGAATTTTTACTACCAAGAGTATGAGTACACGACAACAAGAGAATCACGTAAAAATCAAAGGAATACAACAACCTTTACAAAAACAACAAGACATGTAAGGCACGTGATAACTACACAGGTAATCACAACAATTTAGACATGTAGCATATATGCACAGAGTCATAGAGGAACTCACAATTAAGAAGTAACAAAACAACAAGGAAGGCAATAACTTCAACTAAGGCAAATAAGGCCAAACAACGAGCAAGAGGTAAATAAATGCAAATAACAACATATAGAGGATGCAAGTCTAGCCTAACAACAAGATACCACAATTATGACAATTTGATCAAAGGCATGGAAAAAGACTAGACAATCTAACCGGTCAACACCACATATAAATTTTCTACCCACTCGTCACCTTGCATACACAGCTTTCACATATCGAGATAGCACAAGTGACTCAATTCCTAAGGGGTGGTTTCCCCCACACAAGGTTAGGCAAGATACTTACCTCAATAGCGTAAAATCCTACTCCGGGATGCCCTCATCTCTGGACTCGATCTCCAAAAGCTCTGAATAACCATAATCATATTAATTACCATCAACATAGGCTAACAAATCGAATTCCATAAGAAAAACCACAAGATATGCCAAAAATCCGAAATCGGCCAAAACCCGGCCCCCGGGCCCACATCTCATAACCAGTCAAAAATGAAAAAATTAGAAACCTCGTTCTCTCCCGAGTCTAACCATATAAAATTCATCAAAATCGGACTCCGTTTGGTCCCTCAAATCCTCACCTCAAACTCTCCAAAACTCAAGCCCTAACTCCCTCAATTTCACGTTGAAATCATCAATCAAATCCCAAAAATGAAGATGGATTCATGAAATTTAACCAAAATCAAGTAGAGAACACTTAACCCAATCCATATGGTTAAAATCGCCTCCAAAATCGCCCAAATCCGAGCTCCCCAACTCAATATATGACCGAATGAACAAACCCTTATTTTATATATTTTTTTGCTAGCTATTTTACCTCGTTTCTCATACCAAATGATCTCGGAACTCACTTTTTATGCCTCCAATATATTCCTTATGAAATTGTAGGTAAGTTAGGCTTTTGAATCACTCAATTTGACCTTATAATGAAGGAGATATGTTGGTTTCAACATTTACAAATAGTGCAGATTTTTAAATACGCAGCCAGTGACAATTCCGTAATTAATCTGAAAAATCTGACAACCTAATTCTTAGTAAAGTGACCATAAAATCCTCATATGATGTCCAAATTGGACGATTCTTTTTTCTTAGGGTCTGTTATTACGATATGGATCTAATACATCAATCAAAAAAGAAATTAGAGCTCATTTGTTCAATATGATATCATTTATGCTTGAAGAAACGACGCCGAAACATATCAAATAAACTTAGAATGAACTCAAATTTTGCACACAAGTCTCAATACATCATACAGAGCTGCTTGTGCCCTCAAACTATCGAGTGAAGTCCAAATTCTCAAAACCACCGGTCGAGTCGTTACATTCTCCCCTACTTAAACATACGTTCGTCCTCGAACGTGCCAAGAGTTGTTCCAAAGCCATCAAACCACTGCATGAGCTCACCATACACACACCCGGAGGTGATTTCCCATCACCCAAATCTATGTAGGACTGACAACGCAATTTAACCGAAGATCTCACTTCATCCTTAGTCCATAACCTTAGGACAGAACCAAATCTCAACATCTGAAATTCATCATAGGACTCGGATCTCGCATCATCTCACTGTATAACCCGAACAAGACAAATCGAGCCATAATTCCAACCCAGGGTACAATCACACGATGTTCCACAAAACTCAAATGCTAGTAGCAATAACTTCTGACTACCATAGTTGCCCAAATAACATTCTGGACGTCGGCAATACACTTCACTTTGAATAGAACCTTGTTCCAGACCTCCACAACACTGCCCATGATAAAGAAACATGCAGAGACTCATAACCGCTCATGCAGTCAACAAGTCAAGAAGCTCTCTCATCCGTCAAGGGCCATTGCCCAAATCTTAGCAGAAACAACCTCATACTTCCAAACACTCCTCACCCCCAATACGATAGTGCGAATCTCAGGTCTAAGAACCTCATCTCATCCAATACAAGCAGCACAATTAACAGCTCATCACGGAACTACACGGATTCTCATGCCACATAGCTCGTACACCAACTTAGCAATAACTCAGTTATGCAGTACAAATAGAAGGAAAACAAGGCATACGGATTATCTAACAAGTACAACATGTGTAACAACAAAAGTACAGTTTCATTAAATCATCCCACAGAGGGAAAACAAAACACCAAATAAACACAAGGAAAGGGTATCCCACATAACATCTGTTGCGGCATGCAACCCGCTCCTAGATACTCATCAAGCCAAAGTGCTCGGGTTCACTGATCACATGAATATTGATATCAAACACAGTAGAGTGCATAATTATAACTGTGGAAAAATGAATAGAATTAACAAAACATGGAAGAAAGCAAGCACAACTAAGGTGCAATGAACCAATCAACATCACGAGGGCCATTTCGCCCACCTCGCCATAAGGCATGAACGGAATTACAACATGTATGGAGAATAATCATACAACCTCACATCCCATCACCGCATAAGAGAATAGCACATAACATTGGCCAGGGGGAAAATTATATCCATTCTGCCTGGTAACATAACCGTGATAACAATCTCACAAGAGCACCCAAACTTGACCTAATATAAAATACATATTCTCGTTGACCTTTCAAATAGCCCCCAACCCAAATCTTTATCATTCCCAAATAGGTAAATATCCTCCCAAAAGTCCATAGAAACCTATCGATAATGTATGCTATCAATTATCCCATTCTCAACATGCCTTCACAATCTGTACACAAGAAATAGCCCGCATATGGGGACATCTAGCCCCAAAACCTTAGGAATACCAAAATTTCCATACCCGAAATCAACTACGCTAATCGAATGACTGATACATCACTCACACCCCATCATTTTACTGAAGCACCCATATAGATTTTCTGGCCGCATAACAAAACCTGAACCTCAAAACCCTCAAAACCCAGTAATCACCATGCCACTAGCCACGCACCCGCAAACCAAAACTCAAGGGTCTTTCCTAAAATGCACGTTCTTCACATATGATATCCAATAATACCAACCTTCTATTAACTTCTGATATCCATCCAGGAGAAAACCATAATGTACAACATATTCCTTATGTGCATAGCAGCCAACCGACTCAAGTCGTTGCCGAAACCATCGAGAACTCTCCGAGATCCCTCCGCTCGCAACTAAAACATTAGGAACGTATCTTCCCAACTCAATCGAGCCACATAAACCGTCCAACCCAAGAATACTGCCACAAACGCCTGTAGGGAATTCCCTTTCAAAAAGGACCAATTACTTCCATTGCTATACTGACCCAACACCACAGAGCTGACCCATTTCTTCGGTTACTCTTAGTCTTTCCTCTGAGGTAACACTTCTCCCTATCGATACACAACTACCCCAACTAAAACTCATTGCAGAAAATCCTAGTACAAGCCACGTAGCCCAGCAACTCATAAACCACCGTATCTCCCTTGAAGCACCCCATGATTCCCCGACCGAGATGCCCACGATAAATAGAACTTCTATGAATCTGAAGCTATTTCTCCGACCCCCTTGTGACACTGAAATGAAAATACATTAATGACATAGAAACACCGTAAGTCCCAACATCATCCCATGCAAGATCTCATATCTTAGTCATATACAAATTTCAGGAACCTTCCAATACCATCTATATACACTTCTTAGGCCTAAACCGAGGTAACACATGACTCTGCAATCTGAATGCCGCTAGTGGACTCCCCCACTTGGCCCAAAACCATAAAAAACAACATTTGATGATCCGCAAAACTAACCTTCATAGCTCGACAACACCAATCATAAGGTGCTCAATTCATCCACTAAGCGCATGTCCATTCTCGTGACTGTCAAACTCGCTTCCTTCAGTGCCTTGAATGATAATATGTACCTTCCACTGAGTAGAAATCTCATATGAAACACATATTCTCCAATACCACCAACTATCCTCAATCAACATCCACCTCGTGACCCCACCACAATCTCGACGACAAGTCAACATTAAACCTTCCCAAGCTCGTACTCATCCACCAGATGCCGGAACCCGCTGCACCTCTACGTGAACAACTGAATAATCTCTCAATACCCTTGTATCTTCAGTCTGGACGACACGTTGAGACAATGTCTGAGCATCCCTGACTCCCTCGTAGCCCGTCTGTAGCATCACGAACCACTGGCGCATAGAGGACACTGAGAGCGCAATATCATACATGAGCGGATGTAAAGGAACATAAGTTACATGGTTCGAGCTGAATCAATATCGCATGATAAGGAATGAAAGAAGGGAGATTATCCTAATAGTTTTGTCGCCTCTCGAAGATAAGTACAGATGTTTCCATACCGATTAGCAAGACTCTACTAAACCTGCTTTTGACTCGTAGCACCTATGAACCTAGAGCTCTACTACCTAGAGTATGAGTACACGACAATAAGAGAATCACGTAAAAATCAAAGGAATACAATAACCTTTACAAAAACAACAAGACATGTAAGGCACGTGATAACTACACAGGTAATCATAATAATTTAGACATGTAGCATATATGCACAGAGTCATAGAGGAATTCACAATTAAGAAGTAACAAGACAACAAGGAAGACAATAACTTCAACTAAGGCAAATAAGGCCAAACAACGAGCAAGAGGTAAATAAATGCAAATAACATCATATAGAGGATGCAAGTCTAGCCTAATAACAAGATAACACATATTATGACAATTTGATCAAAGGCATGGAAAAAGACTAGACAATCTAACCGGTCAACACCACATATAAATTGTGTACCCACTCGTCACCTTGCGTACACAACTTTCACATATCGAGATAGCACAAGTGACTCAATTCCTAAGGGATGGTTTCCCCCACATAAGGTTAGGCAAGATACTTTTACCTCAATAGTGTAAAATCCTACTCTGGGATGCCCTCGTCTCTGGACTCAGTCTCCAAAATCTTTGAATCTAACCATAATCATATTAATACCATCAACATAGGCTAACGAATCGAATTCCATAATAAAAACTACAAGATATGCCAAAAATCCGAAATCGGCCAAAACCTGGCCCCCGAGCCCATGTCTCGAAACCAGTCAAAAATGAAAGAAATAGAAACCTCGTTCTCTTTCGATTCTAACCATATAATATTCGTCAAAATCAAACTCCGTTTGGTCCCTCAAATCCTCACCTCAAACTCTCCAAAACTCAAGCCCTAACTCCCTCAATTTCACTTTGAAATCATCAATCAAATCCCAAAAATGAAGATGGATTCATGAAATATAACCAAAAACGAGTAGAAAAAACTTACCCCAATCCATATGGTGAAAATCGCCTCCAAAATTGGCCAAATTCGAGCTCCCCAACTCAATATATGACCGAATGAACAAACCCTTATTTCATATATTTTTATGTCAGCTATTCTGCCTCGTTTCTCATGCCAAACGATCTCGAAACTCGCTTTTTATGTCTTCAATGGATTCCTTTTGAAATTCTAGTCAAGTTAGGATTTTGAATCACTCAATTTGACCTTATAATGAAGGAAATATGTTGGTTTCAATATTTGCAAATAGTGCAGATTTTTAAATATGCCGCCAGTGACAATTCCGTAATTAATCTGAAAAATCTGACAACCTAATTCTTAGTAAAGTGACCATAAATTCCTCATATGATGTCCAAATTGTATGATTCTTTTTTCTTAGGGTCTGTTATTACGATATGGATCTAATACATCAATCAAAAAAGAAATTAGAGCTCATTTGTTCAATATGATATCATTTATGTTTGAAGAAACGACGCTGAAACATATCAAATCAACTTGGAATGAACTCAAATTTTGCACACAAGTCCTAATATATCATACGGAGCTACTTGTGTCCCCAAACTATCGAGCGAAGTGCAAATTCTCAAAACGACCGGTCGAGTCGTTACAGTCCTCTTGCTAAACACACTAGACTTCTATTTCCTAATAGCAGCGCCAAAAGTACTCAGTTTTTTGAACTAGTACATGCTGATGTATGGGGACCATATAGAGTTCTAACTTTTGATGGAAATAAGTACTTTTTAACTCTGGTAGATGACTTCTCAATAATGACTTGGTTGTTTTTTTAAAGCTTAAATCAGATGTTTGCGTTATGTTGACAATTTCTATATTATGTAAGGAATCAGTTTGGAAAAGGAGTTAAAATTGTCAGAACAAATAATGGAGCAGAATTTGTGAACTTAACCTGCATAGAATTGTTTCAAGCACTTGGAGTGATACATTAGAGGACATGTGCCAATACCCCCCAGCAGAATGGAGTAGCTGAGAGAAAGCATAGAAATATACTAGAGGGTTCTAGAGCTATGAGGTTTTAAGTACATATTCCTCTAAAATATTGGGGTCATTGTATTCTAGCTGCAATTTATGTCATAAATAGGATGCCCTCTACAGTTCTGAATGGTGCTTCACCTTTTGAGAAGATGTATAATAGAAAGCCTTCACTAGAACATCTTAGAGTGATGGGATGTCTGTGCTATGCCAAAGATGTACAAGTCCGTGACAAGTTTATGCCAAGAGCAATCCTTGCAGTATTGATGGGATACTCATCAATTCAAAAAGTCTATGTACTATTAAAACTTGACTAACAATTGTTATTTTGTTAACAATGATCCTATGTTCAAGGAAAATGTTTTTCCATTCAAAAATCAACAAACTTCTCACTCTCCTATTTTCTTGCCACCTGATATCTCAACCTATGATCCATCACTTAGAACAAACTCTGGGCACAATACAATGGTTAATCATGAAGCACTAGAGCCTTTTATTAATCATGAAGCAAAAATGATTCCTAGTGAAGGCAATGATCTGCCTATGGTGAGTGATCTGGAAGATGAATCAGAACATAATCCTGCTGAAGAGCAAGCATCTGTACCTACACCTGCACAACCATTTGGACATCAATCCCAACCATCTGTTGGCATTAGAAGATCTACCAGAGATAGGAATCCACCTATCTAGCTAAAGGACTTTGTCTCTCTGAACATTCATCAAAATGTTCCTTATAGCATAGCCAACTATGTCGATTATAGTGGTGTATCTCGTAAATATCAAGCCTATCTTGAAACCTTCTCTTCCACTATTGAACCTTCTTCTTTTGCTAAGGCAAGCCAAGACCCTAGGTGGGTGGAAGCTATGCAATCTGAGATTGAAGCACTAGAGAGTAATAACACATGGGAGATAGTATCACTTCCTAACGGCAAGGTGTCTATTGGATTTAAATGGGTATATAAGGTCAAGTACAAAGCTTCAGGAGAGGTGAAAAGATTCAAGACCAGGCTAGTGGCCAAGGGATACTCACAGAAAGAGGGGATTGATTACAAGGAGACCTTTTCTCCTGTGGTCAAGATGGTGACTATGAGGACAATTCTATCTGTTATTGCTGCTAATAGGTGGCACATTCATCAAATGGATGTGTGCAATGCCTTTTTGCAAGGTGATCTATTTGATGAGATCTATATGAAGTTGCCACCAAGATTTAAGAGCCAGGGGGAGTCTCATACAGTGTGTAGGCTCATTAAATCCTTGTATGGACTTAAACAAGCTCAAAGACAGTGGAATGAGAAACTTACTGAAGCATTGTGTGCATTTGGTTTCTATAAGAGCCAATATGATCACTCCTTATTTGTCAAGAAGTTGTCAACTGGAGGCACTATTATTGTTCTTGTGTATGTAGATGATATGCTAGTAACTGGTACTAGCTTGCAACTGATAGAAGAAAAAAAGAAATATTTACAACAAACCTTTAAGATGAAGGACGTGGGAGAGCTAAAATAATTTTTGGGGATAGAATTTGCAAGGTCTGAGAAAGGGATTCTAATGCATCAGAGAAAGTATGCATTAAAACTTATCTTAGAACTTGGAATTAGAGCAGCTAAGCCAGCCATAACACCATTGGAGATGAATGTGAAGCTAACTACAAAGGAGTATGATGACCATTTGAAGACTCAAGAGAGTGCAGAAGATGAATTGTTGACTGATCCAGGAGCTTATCAAAGGTTAATTAGGAAGTTGATGTACTTAACAGTAACAAGGCCTGATCTAGCATTCAGTGTACAAACTTTGAGTTAGTTTCTACAACAACCAAAGGGTCTCACATGGAAGCAGCCATGAGGATAGTCAAGTATGTGAACAATCATCCTGGACAAAGAGTGCTTTTATCAAGCAATAACAAAGGCAAACTGGAACCCTATTGTGATGCAGATTGGGCTACGTGTTAGCACTCTAGGAAGTCAATAACAGGTTTCTTGATAAAGTTAGGGGATTCTTTGGTATCATGGAAGTCCAACAAACAAGCCACTATGTCTAGAAGTTCAGCAGAGGCAGAATATAGAAGCCTAGCAGCTATAGTTGCAGAGCTAGTGTGGCTAACTGGATACATAAAAGAGATTGGATTTGAAGTTCAAATACTTGTTGATATCTACTGTGATAGCAAGGTAGCAATGCAAATAGCTGCATATCCTGTATTTCATGAAAGAACTAAGCATATTGACATAGATTGTCACTTCATAAGGGAGAAAATACTGTTGGGATTGGTTAACATCAAATATGTAGGAACAAGGGAGCAAGTGGCTGATTTGCTAACAAAAGGCTTAAACAGGTCCAGTATGAATACTTAAGTTCCAAGCTAGGAGTGTTTGATATCTCTACACTACCTAGCTTGAGGGGAAGTGTAGAGAAACGAGTCACGTAATTAGTATATAGAGCAGGGGCATTTTAGTCTATTTATAAGTAAGCTGTTAATAGTCGGTTAGTTAGTTTTAATAACAACCAATTGTACAAATACTCAGCTGTAATCATTGTTCCATTTAATAGAACATATACTCTTCTTCTCTTTCATTTCATTTCCTCTCTTACTCTAGCTAGGGTTCTTCACTTTGATCTGCTAATTCAGCAAAAAATCTGGAAAATCAAAGAGAAACCTTTTGAAGGTTGCTGTTAACATTGAAGTGACCACAAAATTTAATAATAATGGTAATTCAAGAAGAATCGCCAAACTTAATAACCCTTCCGTTCTCAAGAATCATAACGAATAGTGCAGTCTCAAGTAAGGAGTTGGAGACCCAAGTTGAGCATTGAAATTGTTATCTGACTACAAATTCACCTAAGTCTCTTTTTAACTCTCTGTATTTAACATTTAAATGGTTAGGCATAGAGTTTTCAACTACATCTTCGATACCTGTTTTTTAACTCTCTGCATTTAACATTTACACGGTAAGACCTAGAGTTTTCAACTAAGTTTATTGGACAAGGAAAAATCAGATACATGTTCTGTTTGCCTTAAATCTTGATTGAATAGTAGCAAGTGAGTAGGGGTCTATGCTTCATGCTTCTTTTAGCTCTTTTTCTTTGTTGATGTAGAGCATGATCTAATATGATTAGTAGTTCTGTTATATTTGGGTTGTACATTTATGTTAAAGCAATATTCCGAGATTAAATAGGCAACCACTCTTTACATTCACAGAGGTAATGTATCAATGCACATGGTGCAGAAAGCATCTAAGACAAAAATCATAACAGAAGTTCCCAATAACTAAAGAGTCAATTTAACACACTAAGCACATCATACATGCACAACTTCACATGAACCAGAGGAAATAATAGTTTGATGAAAGTCCACTTCCATCAAATTTTGAAGTTGGATATTGTCATGCATATCCAGTTATGCAAAATAGTGATATCCAGATGCAAAATAGTGATATCCGATTTACTGGGAAACTTGGGAATTGCATCTGGCTCACCTGTATGCATTTAACAAACACTAAAGATACACATATATCATTATCTTGATTTTTGGTTCTCTGAGAAATAGCAAAATGTTTTTAAATAAGCAGCACCTCTAATTGTTACTTGATAAATAATCTAAAAGCCAACATACATTCAATTTTTTCATTATTTTAGTAACCATGGGTCACCACATTCAGTGTGATAACTTCTTAAGTTAAGCCCTTTCTTTGTCATCTCATCATAGAAGTAACTGGCAACTTGACGCATTCTAGTCGTGAGAAGTACATCAATGATACACGTGTAGAAGACCCGGTCTGTAGGTAGATCTCTACCCAATAACATTCTTGTCACGACCCAAAATCCATGAAAGGTTATTATGGCGATACCATTGTCACGCAAGCCAACGCTAAACAATTAATTAGATTCTCATTTTTTTTTAATATTTTTGAAATTATTTCTTTTCATTACACTAGGTAGCAAATAATGAAATTCCACCGAGTAACAAAATGTCTTTAATAAATTCAAATAATGAATAAATTTCATGGTCATCCCAGAACCCGGTGTCACAAGTGCATGAACAATTTCTAGAAAATAAGATGTAATACAATAATATGTCCAGAATACAATTGGACAGTAGATGAAGTACAATACAATACTCTGAAGGAGACTCAGCTGGCTGCGGTCGTCTCGAGAGGTGCAGCTCACCTAAGTCTCCATATGGCCCATGCAGCTGCGGCGACTGGGCCACTAGACATATGTGTGTCTGTGCAACAAAATGCACATCAAGTGTAGCATGAGTACAAAAATAACGTGTACCCAGTAAGTATCTCGCCTAACCTCAAAGAGGTAGTGACGAGAGGTCGACTCCGACACTTACTAATGGTCCAATTCTCTTCTTTTCAATTTACTCGGATCTCAACTAGTAAGTTTCGCTCCGTGATCGGAGCATATATATAGATATAGTGAATTTCATCAAGAGATTGTAATAATTCAATTAAGGGGAAAACCCTTAGATACGATGGCTTCCAGCCGAATATTACGCACTATTCCATGAGGATAATATATATAGTTACACCCTATGTTTTCGTACATGAAAGTACACCATGAGTAAATTGATATAAGCTCGGAAATGAGATTATTTTTGAGGTTATAAGTATCATGTTATTTCAAACAAGTGATAAGTAAATTTGTGAAGGTGAGAAGGTAGGCAAATCGAAGAAAATGAATTTCGTCAAAGTTTGACATTTTGGGATAAAATACGGTCCGAGCTATAATACCCAATATTTATGGATTAATACCATACAAAGTACCACATGGCCATGATAGTAAGGTGTGTTAAAAGTGAGTAGCATTTTAAGTAGTTCGAGATAATTCTTAATTATATGAATAATTAATTAATTGTAGGGATAATTATGCTATTAAATAGAAATAAGTGGATATAAATTTTTTTATAAGGTGCCACATGGCACTAAGCTAGGCCAAGGTGTCACCATGTGTGTTATGAACCAATGTGCATGATGAGTCATAACACATATGGTGCCTTGATTACACGTGAAATATGCTTTGGTCTTTGGTATCTTAAGAAAATAAATATATACAAAGGGAGGGATTTTTGGCATCTGATGGCAACGACAAAGACAGAAGGTTGCCACTTAAACTTATTTCAAGGATATGTTAAATACTTGGGAGATTCTTGTGGAAAATAAAGGGTTTCTTTGGCTGGTTTGAAAATCAACGAGAAGAAGAAACTAATAGAACTAAGAAAATTTGGCTTCGGCAATTTGAAGGTAGTAATCACAAGAGGTGCACGTTGGAGAATACTTGGGGCTGCACTCAATGCCATTGATTTGAGCTTAAGGACCTTACTATTTAGAAGGTATTTACGGTGATAAGGGACTCAAGAACATTGTATTGCTGCTCAGGAGAAATATAGTTAAGAGGAAGCTACTATAGTCTACAATTTCCCCAATCCAAATTAAGACTTCTTAGCATAATAGCAATGTGAGATTTCGATTCTAAGGGAGTACGGTACAATCCTTCTCAAGAATATCATACGGATTTTTTTTACTCCAGGTATGTTAAGGCTATCCCTACTTTCTTTTGGCGTGATCTATGTGATATGAACGAAACATGCAAAATGCACAAATTCCATAAATGACTTTATTCATAGAAGTATTAGAGATATCTATGTTCTTGAATTTTCATGTGTCATAATATTTTATCATCTGTTCATGGGTCTCAGAAAAATATGAAAGTTGAAAAGAGNTATATATATATATATATATAGGAAATACCGAGGCGTACGATCCGATCCAACATAAAAGTAAATTGTGTACTGCCAGATGGTCGAATGGCACGAACCATAGATGCATCTATTAACTTGCCGAGGCGAACGACACGATCCCATAAGAGTAGTGGAAGGAAATCTTTCGCTCGCGAAACATACATGCGACGCGGTTACACATAGATTTTTTAAGTTATTATAATATTCCTCAATTCCTTTCGAAATTACGAAGTTCAACGAAACCTTTTAAATCTTAAATTTCTTAATTCAACTCCTTAACACATTTAATAAGTGAACCCAATCCCGCTCCCTCTTAAGGCAAACAATAAACATAAATCAATAACAATATCAATAAGGCATGATGTAAGCCTAAAATTACCCGGACATAGGCATAGATAGTAGCCACATACGGAATCTCGTCACCTCGTGCGTACATAGCCCCCCACAAATAGAAGCACATAACATTTTAGTCCACCTATGGGGTTAAGTCCCCCTTACAAGGTTAGAAATAACACTTACTTCGCTTCGAAGTTTCGTAACCGGCATTCCACGCCCTTCCGATGACTCTAATAAAAGAACCACGCTCCAACAATAGACAATAATCATGCAACCCATAAATGTATGCTCAATTACTCATAACAATCCAATTTATAACAATTCCTAACCCCAATCGCAAAGTCGATAAAGATCACCCTCGGGCCCAAGTGCCCGGATTTCGAAACTTTTTGNATCCCAGAACCCGGTGTCACAAGTGCATGAACAATTTCTAGAAAATAAGATGTAATACAATAATATGTCCAGAATACAATTGGACAGTAGATGAAGTACAATACAATACTCTGAAGGAGACTCAGCTGGCTGCGGTCGTCTCGAGAGGTGCAGCTCACCTAAGTCTCCATATGGCCCATGCAGCTGCGGCGACTGGGCCACTAGACATATGTGTGTCTGTGCAACAAAATGCACATCAAGTGTAGCATGAGTACAAAAATAACGTGTACCCAGTAAGTATCTCGCCTAACCTCAAAGAGGTAGTGACGAGAGGTCGACTCCGACACTTACTAATGGTCCAATTCTCTTCTTTTCAATTTACTCGGATCTCAACTAGTAAGTTTCGCTCCGTGATCGGAGCATATATATAGATATAGTGAATTTCATCAAGAGATTGTAATAATTCAATTAAGGGGAAAACCCTTAGATACGATGGCTTCCAGCCGAATATTACGCACTATTCCATGAGGATAATATATATAGTTACACCCTATGTTTTCGTACATGAAAGTACACCATGAGTAAATTGATATAAGCTCGGAAATGAGATTATTTTTGAGGTTATAAGTATCATGTTATTTCAAACAAGTGATAAGTAAATTTGTGAAGGTGAGAAGGTAGGCAAATCGAAGAAAATGAATTTCGTCAAAGTTTGACATTTTGGGATAAAATACGGTCCGAGCTATAATACCCAATATTTATGGATTAATACCATACAAAGTACCACATGGCCATGATAGTAAGGTGTGTTAAAAGTGAGTAGCATTTTAAGTAGTTCGAGATAATTCTTAATTATATGAATAATTAATTAATTGTAGGGATAATTATGCTATTAAATAGAAATAAGTGGATATAAATTTTTTTATAAGGTGCCACATGGCACTAAGCTAGGCCAAGGTGTCACCATGTGTGTTATGAACCAATGTGCATGATGAGTCATAACACATATGGTGCCTTGATTACACGTGAAATATGCTTTGGTCTTTGGTATCTTAAGAAAATAAATATATACAAAGGGAGGGATTTTTGGCATCTGATGGCAACGACAAAGACAGAAGGTTGCCACTTAAACTTATTTCAAGGATATGTTAAATACTTGGGAGATTCTTGTGGAAAATAAAGGGTTTCTTTGGCTGGTTTGAAAATCAACGAGAAGAAGAAACTAATAGAACTAAGAAAATTTGGCTTCGGCAATTTGAAGGTAGTAATCACAAGAGGTGCACGTTGGAGAATACTTGGGGCTGCACTCAATGCCATTGATTTGAGCTTAAGGACCTTACTATTTAGAAGGTATTTACGGTGATAAGGGACTCAAGAACATTGTATTGCTGCTCAGGAGAAATATAGTTAAGAGGAAGCTACTATAGTCTACAATTTCCCCAATCCAAATTAAGACTTCTTAGCATAATAGCAATGTGAGATTTCGATTCTAAGGGAGTACGGTACAATCCTTCTCAAGAATATCATACGGATTTTTTTTACTCCAGGTATGTTAAGGCTATCCCTACTTTCTTTTGGCGTGATCTATGTGATATGAACGAAACATGCAAAATGCACAAATTCCATAAATGACTTTATTCATAGAAGTATTAGAGATATCTATGTTCTTGAATTTTCATGTGTCATAATATTTTATCATCTGTTCATGGGTCTCAGAAAAATATGAAAGTTGAAAAGAGTTTACTTTATGATATTACTCAAAGGCAAAATGGCCTTATGAAGCTCCGAAAGATTTTATTAACGTACTTTTCATGCATTGCATTCATGTGCATTGACCCATGACCAGATGGCGTTATATACGCGTAGATATATATGTATATATATGTATATGGGATATGGAAAAGGTTATGGTGTTATATATGCACCACCACCTGATCAGCTGGTATATGATGATGATGTTGCCCACAGTGGCTGATTATGATTCAAACGGCGTTATATACGCGTATATATGTATGTATATATATGTATATGGGATATGGGAAAGGTTATGGCGTTATATATGCACCACCACCTGATCAGCTGGTATACGATGATGATTTTGCCCACAGTGGCCGATATGATATGATGGGATGCCCTCAAAGGTTGATGATGTTATGAAACATATACCTATGCACGACATGA
>ML420582.1:0-17162 GCA_005239525.1 Nicotiana knightiana | reverse complement strand
GTATATGTGATATGGGAAAGGTTATGACGTTATATACGCACCACCACCTGATCAGCTGGTATACGATGATGATTTTGCCCAAAGTGGCCCATATGATATGATGGGATGCCCTCAGGCTGATGATGTTATGAAACATACACTTATGCACGACATGACATTCATACGCATATGCATGATGCTAAAAGTGATTTATGATTTACAAATTTATTCATACTTACAGGTTGAGTCATGTATTCTATATTTCTTCCATGTCTCTTATGTACANGCATTCCACGCCCTTCCGATGACTCTAATAAAAGAACCACGCTCCAACAATAGACAATAATCATGCAACCCATAAATGTATGCTCAATTACTCATAACAATCCAATTTATAACAATTCCTAACCCCAATCGCAAAGTCGATAAAGATCACCCTCGGGCCCAAGTGCCCGGATTTCGAAACTTTTTGAAAATAAAGTTTACCCATAACCTCATGAACTCAAATATATAATTTACTCCAAGTTCCATGACCAAAATCGTGGTCAAAAATCTAAAAATATCAATTCTAGGTTTTCTACCAAAAGCCCCACAATTTATACAATTTCCATGTTTAAATCCTTATGAAGTCATGTATTTAACATACCAATTGATAGAATTACTTACCTCATAGAAGATGATGAAAACCCCTCTCTTCAATGCTCAAAAATCGCCCAACCAAAGTGAAAAATGAGTGAAAAATGACCAAATTCCGTCTTAAAATACACACTGTCCAGTGATTCTTCGCACCTGCGGCTCCGCACATGCGAAATTTTCATCGCAGGTGCGGTTTCTCCCAAGCTTGGCGAATTCCGCTTTTGCGGATTAGCTTCCGCACCTGCGCCCCCAGGCTTCCTTTCTCGCTCTCGCACCTGCGACTCTACACCGCACTGCCTCCTTGCAGGTGTGGACAACTCTTCGCACCTGCAATCAGTTCCCTCCATCGCCCAGACCGCACCTGCGACCATTTTCTCGCTTTTGCAATCAAACTTGCGCAGGTGCGATTGCACCAGAACTGGTGCACTTCAGCCATTCCTCAAGTTCCATTTCGATCCGATAACCACCCGAAACACACCCGAGGCCCCGTCCAATCACACCAAAGTGTCCCAAAACACATCATGAACCTAGTCGAGCGTTGAAATCACATCAAACAATGCAAAAATCATGAATCGCGCCTCAATCCGAACTTGATGAACTTAAGAACTTCAAACTTCTTCCTTCGACGCCGAAACCCATCAATTCACACCCGATTGACCTCAAATTTTACACACAAGTCATACTAAACATTATGGACCTACTCCAACTTTCAGAATCAGAATCCGACCCCGATATCAAAAGGTCCTCTTCCGGTCCAATTCCTCAAAAACCTTTGAATTTCTAACTTTAGCCAACTGACTCCAAAATGACCTACGGACCTCCAGATTTACTTCCGATCGCGCTGCCAATACCGGAATCATCATACGGAGCTATTTCCAGGCTCGAAATCCCAAACAGACATCGATAACACTGAAATGCACTTCAACCCAAATTTATAAAGTTCCTCCAAAAATGCTAACTTCCACAATAGACGCCGAAACGCTCCTGGGTCATCCAAAACTCGATCCGAACATATGCCCAAGTCCGAAATCATCATGCGAACCTGCCGGAACCTTCAAATCCCGATACCGAGGTCGTTTACTCAAGGATCCAACCATAGTTGATTCTTCCAACCTAAAGCTTCCGAAACGAGAATTCGCTTTACAATTCGACTCCAACTCTCCCGGAATTCAATTCCGACTCTACGAACAAGTCATAATACCTCAAGTGAATCTTCTCATGCCCTCAAACTGCCGAAGGACGCGCTAGAGCTCAAGACGACGGGTCGGGTCGTTACAGCTCTTCTCAACTAAAGAGTCACAACAACCAGTTTATCATGACTACAGAAGCCAGACAGGAAACTGGGGAGGTATGACTATCAGGGAGCACATTATCTCGAAAAAGAAAAGATATTAGTAAGTTGCATATGAGAGTTTCTAGACTATGCCGTGTTTTGGAGATAATTTTGTTCATGGTCATTGAACTTTTGTGTTTGTTACTCAAAAGTCACTTTTCTTTTTTTGTTACGTAAAAATCATTCAACTTTGTATTCATTACACAAAAATCACTTTTTTTTCTTTTGTTACACAAAAATTATTTTACTTTGCTCTAGTTATCGCAAAAGTCACATTTTTACTTGAAAAGTCTATTATGCCCTTGATATTATATAAACCTTCATATTTATGTCATACCTTCTATATTATATACTATAATATATTTTTATCTATGTATTTTATTTATAAATAAAATAACTTAATATTATTTTATTTATTATTTTTGTAATATATTCGTATATTTAATTTTTTTCTTAATGTTAATTTTTAAAATATATTAGTAGCGTTATTAAATTTATCATTAATTTTAATATATATTAATAGAGAAATAAATTGGTAAGTACATTTTCGTGAGAAAATTTGCAGGTAAACAAACAAAGAAAATGAGGAAAAAAATTATGAAGGAAAATTCCTAGGTAACTCTACATGCGAATTTAGCTGGGGATATTTTCTTGAGAATTTACCTGGGCAATTGGTTATTTAGGAAATTATACTACTAGAAGTTCGGGAAAAACTGTTCAAAAAAATTGACCAAAGTTGGTCGGTAATGGCCAATATCCGTCCAAAACGCGACCATTAACGTGTGATCAGTATTTTGAAGGTCGGAAGGGCATATCGACCAAAGTTGGTCGAAAATTACCGACCAACTTTGGTTGGTCAATTAAATGGAAAAAAAAATTGCTGAAAAAAGTTATTTTATAACGCTACTAATATATCGTAAAAATTAAAGTTAGAAAAAATTAAATATATGAATATATTATAAAAATAATAAATAAAATAATATTAAGTTATTTTATTTATAAATAAAATACATAGGTAAAAATATATTATATAGTATATAGTATAGAAGGTTTACGAAGGTTTATATAATATCACGGGCATAATAGACTTTTCAAGTAAAAATGTGACTTTTGTGATAACTAGAACAAAGTAAAATGATTTTTGTGTAACAAAAGAAAGAAAAGTGACTTTTGTGTAATGAACACAAATTTGAATGATTTTTACGTAACAAAAAAAAAAATTGACTTTTGGGTAACATATACAAAAGTTCAATGATTATGGATAAAATTATCTCGTTGTTTTGTGCATCGTATATACTCTAATTCTTTTTGTCAACTGATGTAGTTAGTATTTCATGATATCAAAATATATACCACTTTCATATACAAATCTTCTTCACCACATTGCTGCAATAAACTAATTGAGCACCACATTGTGATATGCATAGTAGAGAACTGACATATATATATTTTAATTTTAAGTTAAATGGAGAAATGGACTATTACATCCAAGGATGATCAGACGTATGCATCATTAGCTCTTCATCACCTGTAAAAACGATCTCCTACTTATTTCGGGTGCGAAACTCTTCCTGAATTTCAAAAATCTCGTTAAGTTACTTTATGGGCTAATTATATCCAGTCAGTGCAGTTATATTCACTGCATGACCCATAGCTACCCCTTGTATTTGAATCTTCTTAAGGGATGAAAAACATTTTGATTTTTATTGATATCTTTGAAGGCAGCGATAAGCACATAAATAGGTATTTACTTTGTCATTTAATTTTAATACCTTACTGTGACTTTTGGTAGAACAAATCTGCTTATTGGGAACCTCCTTTCGTGATGAATGCGACTACCCTCGAATTGTTAATTTCTTTGAAATTTGTTATAACTTAAATATGATAAGGGCTATCTTGTAATTTCACCATTCCAAGTTAGTTAGTTAGTTAATTACTGTTAGTAGATTAGTTAGTTAGTTAAACAAAGTTAGTTAGTTTAAACTATCTTTAATCATTAAATCTGTATAAATGTACAAGTGTACTCTTATTTCAATATAACAGTGAATATACAACTATTACTCTCTCCTTCTTTTCTCTCTTCCTCTCGTTCATCTGCATATTTGCAGAATCAAGTTCTTCAATCTTCTTCTTTGATAATCAATTATATATTCATAGAATAGTTCATGGTATCAGAGCCATCAACGATTAAGTGCATCTACGTTGATTCAGCTCAAGTCGATCAAGTTCTGTGATTCTTGGTTGTATCGAAAATTAAAAAATTCTGAAATCCAAATTCTGAAATTTCAAGTTCTGAAATCAAGAATTGGAAAATGAGTCTAAACAATGATCAAGAAGGTGGTCCTCGTCTAGATCAAACCGCTGTAGGATCGACTCAACAAGGCATGGATTACAATCATCCTTTATTTCTTCATCCTTCGGATGTTAGTGGAATACAGATTATCTCATTTCAATTAACTGGAATTGAGAATTATTCAGTTGGGTATCGGTCTATGCCTGTAGCATTATTGGGAAGGAACAAGTTAGGAATGGTGGATGGATCTTGTAGGAAAGAAAGTTTTCTTGCTACTATGTGGAATCATTGGGAGAGAGTAAATGCCATTGTACTCTCTTGGATTATGAACTCCGTAAATAGCAGCCTTCTTGGGGGTATAATGTATGCCTCTAACTCTCAGACAGTGTGGGATGACCTATATGTGCGATTCTATAAAGTAGATGATGCAAGAACCTTCAATCTGCACAAAAAAATTGCCACTCTTGTTCAAGGTACTTCATCAGTATCGGTGTATTATTCCAAACTAAAGGATATGTGGGAGGAATTTGAGGCATTGATACCAATCCCTGGTTGTGATTGCCCAAGATCGAGAGATTTTGTGATTTACTTACAGAAATTAAAAGTGTATCAATTTCTTATGGGTCTCAATGAATCCTACGCACAGGCAAGAAGTCAGATACTTATGAGGAGTCCACTCCCAACAGTAAATCAAGCATATTCAATGATCATAAGTGATGAAAGTCAAAAAACAGTGGCTGCTACTGCTGGAATTTTAGGTGCAAATCCAGCTATCAGTTCAGAGAATTATGATGTAGCAATGTATACAAAAAATATGGGGAACCATATATATAAAAGGAATTATAATATTCAATGTGAGTTTTGCAAGCTTAAAGGTCATAGCAAAGAGAATTGTTCAAGATAGTTGGTTATCCTCCAGATTTCAAATAAAAAAAAAGGGTCAGGAATCTATAATGGTGGAACAAGAGGTCCAGCAGCTTATAATGTTCTTTCAGAAACCTCAGATCATCAATCAACACTGAATAATACTGATTGTTCACGATCAATGCATCAGATAGGAGCATTTACAAAAGATCAATACGAGCAGATATTGCAAATACTAAATAAAACCAACACTGAAAGCAACAACAACTCTACAATAAATATAGCAGGTATGAGTAATGGTAATGCCTTGTTAGTTTCTAATTGTCCAAAAGAGTGGATTATTAACACTGGTGCAACAAACCACATGGTGTCTGACATCGAAATGTTAAATAAAAATTCTATAACCAAAAATACTAATCCTAAGAGGGTGTGTCTACCTAATGGTGAAGTTTCAAATGTTACTCACACTGGAACTAGTTCTATATCTACTAGAATTACTCTAAGTAATGTTTTTCATTTGCCTCAATTCAAATTTAATCTAATGTCTGTATCTAAGATGACTAAAAAATTGGCTTGTGCAGTAACCTTCTATCCTCATTTCTGTATTTTTCAGGATCTCTTCAATGGGAGGGTGAAGGAGACTGGTAAAGAAAGAGATGGACTATACATTCTACTGAGTCAACTTGCTAATAAAGACATCTATTATATGAATTTCAGTCTGCTTGTCAAGAAAATGCTTAGTACAGAAGATATAAATCTATGGCATAGAAGATTTGGTCATGTGTCTATACCTGTTCTTAGGAAAATGTTTCAGAACAAACCCGAGTCTATAGCAGAAGTAGTAAATAAATGTAGTGTGTGCCCGTGTGCAAAACAAGACAGATTAGTTTTTCCAATAATTTGTATTAAAAGTACTGAGATATTTGAATTGGTTCACATGGATATATGGGGACCATATAAGATTCCTACATTTGATGGAAATAAGTTTTTCTTGACTATAGTTGATGATTTCTCCAGAATGACATGGATCTACTTATTAAAATTGAAAACTTATGTGTGTGTTATCGTTCAGTATTTCTTAAAGTTTGCTCAAACTCAATTCAATAAAACAGTTAAAACAATAAGAACAGATAATGGCACAGAATTTGTTAACACTGTTTGTAGTAAGTTGTTTCAAAATTTAGGCATAATTCATCAGAGAACATGTACCTATACTCCTCAGCAAAATGGGGTAGCTGAGAGGAAACATAGACACATATTAGAAGTAACTAGGGCTATCAGATTTCAGGCTAATATTCCTATTAAATTCTGGGGTCACTGTGTTCTTGCTGCAGTATACTTAATTAACAGACTGCCTTCGTCAGTTACAAAAGTTTCACCCTTTGAAAGATTATACCAAAGAAAACCCTCAATGGTTCATTTGAAAGTTATAGGGTGTCTTTGTTATGCTAATAATATACAAGAAACGGACAAGCTTAAACCAAGGGCTAAGTCTGCAATCCTAATGGGATATTCTGAAGTACAAAAAGGTTATATTCTATATGATTTAACTACTCACTCTTTTTTTGTGAACAGAGATGTCATTTTCAGGGAAAATGTGTTTCCTTTCAAAACCATAAATGTATCTTCAACTCCTATATTTGTGTCTCAAACTAATTTGCAAGATAGACAATTTGAAGAATGCAATCAGCAGTATGTTGGTACTAGTCAACCTCTTGAAGCTGAACACACAGATACAAATGTAGATGAAATTGGTCACACAGATGCAAGTGTAGAAGAAGCTGAAAATGACATCATACAAGTTACTTCAGAAATTTTGAATACAATTCCAAACACAACTACAATCCCACAACAGAATATCTCATTAACTGGACATCCTAATGTTCAAGTACAACAGACTCAACACAGTAACATTACTAGAAGGTCTAGCAGGGAAAACATCCTGCAATTTGGATGAAGGACTTTGTTTCCTTAAATGTACATCATGATGTCAACTATCCAATATTAGACTATATGTCTTATGAAAACATCTCAACAAATTATCAAGTTTTCATTTCTACATTCTCCTCAACAACTGAACCTAACAATTATGCAGAAGCAATCAGAGATTCTAGATGGGTTGATGCAATGAAATCAGAGATTGAAGCTCTACAAAACAACAACACCTGGGAAGTTGTTTCCTTATCTGATGAAAAAAAATCTATAGGGTGCAAATGGATATACAAAATCAAGTACAAGGCTACATGGGAGATAGAAAGGTTCAAAGCTAGACTTGTAGCTAAAGGCTATAGTCAAATAGAAGGTATAGATTACCAAGAAACATTCTCTCTAGTTGTTAAAATGGTAACAGTCAGAACTGTGTTAGCAATTGCAGCTTCTAGAAAATGGCATGTACACCAAATGGATGTCTATAATGCATTTCTGCAAGGTAATCTTCATGATGAAATTTATATGGACCTACCACAAGGATTTAGGAGTCAGGGGGAGTATAAACCTGTGTGCAGACTCAAAATATCCTTGTATGGAGTGAAACAAGCACCAAGGCAATGGAACTCAAAGCTGACAGAGGCTTTACTGAAGTTTCAATTCAAGCAGAGTCCATATGATCATTCTTTGTTTATTAAGAAAACTGAAAATGGAACTATCGTTGTATTGGTATATGTAGATGATATGCTTATAATAGGAGACAATCTGAAACTGATACAAGATACCAAAGAGGCTCTCCAACAAACTTTCAAAATGAAGGACTAGGGGAACTAAAGTATTTTCTTGTAATAGAATTTGCGAGGTCAAAACAAGGAATCTTGATGCATCAAAGAAAGTATTCTTTGGAATTGATTTCATAACTTGGATTAGCAGCATCCAAACCTACCAACACACCTATGGACACAAATATAAAACTCACCACAAGAGAGTTTGATGAACATTTCTGTCAAGACAAGTAGGCAGAAGATGATGTACTGGCAGATCAAGGAAGCTATCAAAGACTCATAGGTAAACTACTATACTTAACAGTTACTAGACCTGATATTTCCTATAGTGTTCAAACACTCAGCCAATACTTACAACAGCCAAAAAAATCCCACACGGAAGCTGCATTACGAATTGTGAAATATATCAAGAGTCAACCTGGACAAGGTATTCTGCTATCTAGTAATAATAGTGAAACAATCACAGCTTATTGTGATGCTGATTGGGAAGCTTGCTCACAATCCAGAAAATCAGTCACAGGCTACTTAATCAAGCTAGGTGTGTCTTCTGCTAGGAGTCTGGCATCTACTGTTGCTGAGTTAACATGGCTATTGGGATTATTAAAGGAGCTTGAAGTGACAAATGTTCAACCAGTTACTATCTTTTGTGATAGCAAAGCTGCCATTCAAATAGCAGCAAATCCAGTCTATCATGAGAGAACAAAACACATAGAAATAGACTGCCACTTTATAAGAGAAAAAATTCAACAAGGCATGATCAAAACTGCATATATTTGCACCAAGGAACAAACTGCAGATATATTCACAAAAGGACTAAACAAATCTCAACATCAGTATCTGATTTCCAAGCTAGGGACATTTAATATCTTTATGCCCTCTAGCTTGAGGGGGAGTGTTATAACTTAAATATAATAAGGGCTATCTTGTAAATTCACCATTCCAAGTTAGTTAGTTAGTTAATTACTGTTAGTAGATTAGTTAGTTAGTTAAGTAAAGTTAGTTAGCTTAAACTATGTTTAATCACTAAATCTGTATAAATGTACAAGTATACTCTTATTTCAATATAACAGTGAATATACAACTATTACTCTCTCCTTCTTTTCTCTCTTCCTCTCATTCATCTCGTTCATCTGCATATTTGCAGAATCAAGTTCTTTAATCTTCTTCTTTGATAATCAATTCTATATTCATAGAATAGTTCAAAATCCATGAGTTATGCAAGTTCAGATTCATTTTTCACCCGTAGATATTTGCATCCAAGTTCTTCGTGAAATATTTAAAACTGACATAAACTATATTTTATGTTCAAAAGACTTGACGAAAGTACAAAATTATATTTTATGTTCAATCATCATGCAGAATATCAGTTGTTTAATGTCTAAGTTAATATAAACTCAATCACTATCTGCCATTTCAAAAATCCAATGTAATTGCTTCAAAATATTGTGCCTTTGTCTTTTGTAACATTTATGATTAGTGATGTATATCAACAATTATACTAATTTAGTGCACGTAAAAATAACATGCTCAAGCTATCACCAAATATTCATTTTACCAAAAAAGGCAGGGAGAAAACAAACAGCACGCTCAAGCAATCCAACAGTAGCTTCATTTATTTGATCTAAGCACATCTCCAGGCGAGGAAAAATGGTAAAGGACTACTATTCATCCAAAAACAGAATTTCCATGAACAAATTGTTCTTTAAGTAATGGATACAATTTACTCTTTGCAGTATACTTTCACCAACTGGTTTTCTTCTATTCATGTACGAACATATCGAGTTAAGGCTCTATACAATATGAGCTTCTTCTACTAAAAGGAACCTACATTTCGTTGATCAACTATCCCCTGCATAATAGGAATCTGTTCCATCTTTTTGTACACTGTAAACAGTGTGAAAAGAGGAAGCTTGGTAGATTTAGAGTGTCTGACCAGGCTTAAAATTCATTCCTTCAATTATTTTTCTTTATGTCTAAATGATTTTTTGCATGTGAAGGTGTGCGATTGTGTTCTACTGTTAGGATTTAAAAGTAACGCTTACTACAAAACATGTGCGCTATCACATTATAAGATGCTCACTGAATGCTAGTCACCTTGTGTTATTTATTCATGATGTAAAGCCAGTTTAGTTTTTCTTGCACCGCAGCTTTTTATCATTAATTTTCTCAATTATTGCTATAGTTTCATTAGTATGTATATCCATTTAATGCTTTAGCATATATTAAGGCTCACAAGTACCGCGATCTATGTGGGTTTCTGGGCCTAAACGGGCCTGGACCGTTTATAATCGATGCCGGTCTTCTGGGCTGGTCACTAGGTTAAGACCCGCAAGACCGAGACCGGACCAGTCCTAGCGGGCCTAAAGGGTCCCAACGGCCATAAATTAAAAAAAAATCCGACTATTTTGGCATTTAAAAACTAGCCGTTTGGTTTGCTAAAATAGCCGTTGGCTATTTATAAAATAGCCATTTAATCCCCCAACTCTGTTTTAACCCCGAACTTTTTATAATTACACTTTTCCCTATATTCAACTATAAATACCCCCTTATTCTTTCATTTTTCTCACAAAATCATCAATATCTCTCGATCTCTCTAAATTCTCTCTAATTTTCTTCTATAATTGCTTACTTTATTGTTACAATTTGTGAAAAAATGTGGATTTGGTGAATTGAAGTCTTCAAGTCTTCAACGATAATTAATTTTCAACAAGTTGTTCGTCAATTTGGCGTTCCAACTCTTAAGTTTTAATATTGTAGTTTTGTTTGTTTTATTTACTTTGTATTTCTTGATTAATTAAGATGGCTTATTCCTTAAAAAAATGTCTAGTAAAAATAAGGGAAAATTCAAGAGTGGTGAATCTAGTGGCCAATTTGTTCTTCCTTCACTTCCCTCGGCTCCCTGACCCAAACCCCATACCCGTCCTACACCTGCTATTCTTGATAGCGATAATAGTTTATTACAATTTACCGAAAGTCAATTTTTCCATAATATTGCACCTGGTGAACAATTAGACCATGAATATATGAATGCTCTTTATGGTAATCCAACTATTGATGAAAATGATGATGAAGAAACAGATTTTGATGAAACGCAACCGGATGACGATACACCCACTAGTCCTGCTCCTGAAGTTAACCCAACTAATAATAATTCAAATAATGTCATGTTTGACCCTCTTGTTACTTCCCTACTTTTTCTAGACAACATTCTAAACGGACAGAAACATCTGTTGTTTGGTCATTTTTTACTCAACTAATAGAACAAAATAAGGCTAAGTGTAAAACTTGTGGCAAAGAGTTAGCTTTTAAATATGTTGGAGGTCGGGAGCAGGGGGGAGGGGGACGGGGAGTTTGTCAAGATAAAGTTAGATATCTTCATATGAAAGCTTTGGCGGAGGGGACACGTGTACCTAGTCAAGCTGACCCTAGTACCAGGTCAAATCAATTTCAACAAGGAATTAACACTATTATCAGTGGTATTTTATATTATGATCCAAAAAAAGATTGGGAAGAATTGGCAAAAATGGTTACTGTTATGTGCTTATCCTACAGTTTTCCTTCTAACCCTCACTTTGTGCATTATATTAGAATTTTTTTTAATCCTACTTATAAAGGTTTTCCTCGCACAACCTTAAAGAGATATTTGTAAGTATAAACATGAACTGAACAATATTTGAGCTATTTATTTACTCATATAAATTGTTGTGTTGTTATTACAACTGATATTGATAGAAGTGATAGTGACTGTGATTACCTTACTGTTACCAGGTATTGGATTGATGAGGATTGGATAATAAAAAAACACATTATTGCTTATAGAAAAATTAATTCACGTCACACAGAGTAGTTTATTTCTAGCACAATTACAAATATTTATTGATATTTTTGCATTAGTGATAAAATAATGTCAGTTTCAATAAATAATGCTACTAGTAACGCAAATGTTGTAGCATTGCTTACCACTACACTAAGTCCTGCATTTAGTAATATTTTTCATGTTAAATGTATTTGTCATATTTACCATTTAATTCTGGGTGATGGTATGAGAATTTTAAATGTTGAAATTGAAAAGGTTAAAATGGCTCTTAACTGGGTTTTTATTCAAACCGTAGAAGTAGACTTAGAGAATATTTTAAAAGATGCGATGAATTTGCCTAAGAGAAACAAAGGTTCCTAAACCTTGTCCAACTAGATGAAATTACATGTATGAAAGTTTTGTTGTTGCATATGAATATAGAAACCCCATAAACTCAATGTTTAATGCTCATGTAAGTGATGATGGTGAGCATCTTACAAATGCAGATTGGGCTAAGCTTAAAAAGCTTGTAGATTTTTTAGAAAATTTTTATATTGCTAGAAATGAGCTTGAAGTTTATTTGTCACAGGGAATTGAGGAAGTGAATCCCGATGGCTCCTTTAATATTTTGAAATGGTGGAAGTACAAAGAAAAACGCTTTCCGTTTCTTTCAAGGATGGCCCGAGATATTTTAACTATTCAAGCTTCAACAGTGGCATCAGAGAGCACTTTCAATCAAGCAAGACTTCAACTTGGTGATTATAGAGCGTCTATGAGGGAGAGCTTGGAAAAATCTGTACTTTTCAGAGATTGGGTCCGTTTGGAAAGAAGAAATTTTGGATTTTCTGAATCACAATTAGAGGTAGACAAAGCTTACGAAGAAAGGCTAGTTGAACTTGCGAAGGATGCTGCTTCGGTCGGAATCGGTGATGACCAAGCTTCTTTTCCGCTACCACAAACGGAAATTCCTCCGGACCTTGAAGGATTTATGAAACTTGTAAGAGACACCATGTAACTTGTATGAACAAAAATTAGTATGTAACTATGTATTATGAAACTTGTGTTTTGGCACATCTCGATTAGTTTCTTTTTCTTCTCATTGGTGGTATTAGCACCTTGTTGTGCTCATTCCATAGGAGGGAGGAAGACTAAGAAAGATATTGCCATGATTTTTAATGCTATAAATTATAATGCATTGCTTTGAATATCTCTTATTCTCTTTACAAGATTTTTGTCTTTAAATTTAAATTAAAAAATTTAGATTTACAAGGAATTGCCTTAGATATTTTTATTACCATTTTTTTCTCTAACTTCTATAAAATTTGAAAAATAATGTATCTGTTGGGCCCACTTAAGCCCGGGACTGGCCCACTTAGCCCGGGACCATTAGTTCGTGGACTCGGTCCCGGGCCGGTCCCTATAAAAAGACCACCAGACTCGGGACCATGAAGCCCGTTTAACTAGGGTCCGGCCCGGGACTGGGACCGGCCCACTTAGGCTCGAGCCCGACCCACATGCCAGCTTTAGCTTATATTTCCATTAGATTACCTAATATGTTGGTATTACGCACTTGATTTTCTGCAGATTTCTCCTGAAAGCAACATTACCATACCTAATTCACAAGATTCCGAGGCCCAAAAGCAGTAGGTTTTGGGTGGCAATTCAGGTTATAGAAAGCTTCAATTTGTTGTCTTCCATTGTGGTATTTACTCCTACTAGAAGCTAATTTTGGTCAGCTAAAGTCAACTGGGTGTAAGAGCTCCTTAACAAAGTCCACAAAGTTGGTAGTTTCTTTCAGGCAATTTCTCAAACACCTCTAATGCAAGTCCGGATGTAGTATCTAAAATACAAACTCGAATCCGATCTTATTGCTCTTTTAAAAGAGTTAAAACATATGAATATTAAGATTAAACCATGGAAAGAGCAAAGCGGAACAAGAAAAGCAGAAGCATAGCAATGTATCACCACTTAGCTTAAAATTTAAGACGGAAGCTACCTAAATCTTATATGCCAGATTCAAAACAACATAAGGAGACATTCTTTAAATTAAAAACCAACACAATCTTAAATCTAAATAACAATTATAATCAGAAAAGGTGGGGGAAACAAAGATTTTTTGTAGAAAAAAGTTAATTAAAATTGTACATGCAACTGAATTGGAGAGGGAAGATCTAGATAGACGAAGCAAAACGGTAGTAGAGCGAGCGTTCATCCGTTGCAAGTGTTAGCACGTGGCTTAGGCCAAAATATTTACAGTTTTTCAAAAATGCCCCTACGACCCTAAGCTACTCAAACTGTCTCTTATTAATAAGAGGAATGTGGACAAATTATATGGTGCGATGTCATTTTTAAAATCCCTCTTAGATTTTCTGTTAGTTTCAGGGGTATTTTAAGGCCAAAAGATAACATTGAGAGCAATATGAACCAATAAATGGAAGGAGGACAAATTCAATAGGTTAAAGCTATATTTGGCCATTTTCCGTATAATAATTCAAGACGAGAATAGAGGGTGTGTTAGGGCTCATGCCAAATTTGCCCATGAGTTCCCCACATTAGTGTATGATGGTGTAATTGGTATCACTATATAGTTTGGACAATTCTCATGCAAATAACTTTTAGGATCTAGGTGGCTCAAAATTTATTCTTATCATATCATAATCAGGTCCATTCTAATTTTTATTTTTATCTAAGTGTTACGACATCCATATTATATTGTCTATGCTTCAATTGACAGGTTCTTGCTTGCAGGGGCGTTAGGTGGCCCATATCAGTGTGGGATTGTAGGTCATTTTATAAATTTAGACTCCGTTCTATGCTTAATATTCATAAAAAGACTAATTTTAAATACCTCGATTTGTGTGCGCAGTCCGGGCGTGAAGCTGGAAAGCTTTTGTGTGAAAATATGAGAAATAGTGATTTCTAAAATTTAAATTTGATTATAGTTGACTTTGGTTAATATTTTGAGTAAACGGACCCGGATCTGTGTTCCGACGATCCCGGAAGGTCCGCAGTAAAATATGGGACTTGTGCGTATGCCCAAAAATAAATTCCGAGGTCTCAAGCCTTAGAAATTAACTTTTTGAAAGAAATTATTTTGCTGAATTATTTATGAAATAAATTAACGTTTGAAACCGTTGGTATCGGACCCGTATTTTGGTTCCGGATCTCGATACATGTTTGTTATGATATTTAAGCCTTGTCTGCGAAATTTGGTGAGAATCTGAATTTATTTGACGTGATTCGGAAGTCCGGTTAATAAATAGTGAACTTTAAGTGTTCTTGAGAAAAATAATGAGTTTTTAGGTTTAATTCATAGTTTTAAATGTTATTTTCATGATTTGATCGCACGATAAAGTCCGTATGATTATTTTAGACTTGCGTGCATATTTGGTTTAGAGCCCCGAGGACTCGGGTGAGTTTCAAATAGGTTTGAGTTGTGTTGCGCTCATTCTTTCTTACGCTCCGTCGTCGTTTCTTCAAGCATAAATGATATCATATTAAATAAATAAGCTCCAATTTATGTTTTGAATGAATTAATTAGATCCGTATCGTAATTACGGACCCGTAGCAAAAAGAATCATCGAATTTGGACATCGTATGAGGATTTTATGGTCATTTTATTAAGGTTGCCAGACTTTTCAGGTTAATTACGAAATTGCCACTGACGGCGTATTAAAAATGTGCACTATTTACAAATATTAAAACCTATATATCTCCTTCATTATAAGTTCAAATTGAGTGATTCAAAAGCCTAACTTGACTAGAATTTCATAAGGAATACATTAGAGGCATAAAAACCGAGTTTAGGGATCATTTGGCATGATAAACGAGGCAGAATAGCTGACAGAAAAATACATTTAAAACGGGCAGACTTCTTCTTTTTCAAATTTTCGAACCCCACAGCCCTAGGAACGAATTTCTTCACCAAATATCATCCCCAAGTCATATATAATCAATTCTAAACTTTACTCTTTCAATTACTCATTGTTTTTCATCACTTTTTAATCAAAAACTAAGAATTTTCATGGTAAAAATTGAAGATTTGGGTAGAATTAGGGAATTTTGTATAAATCGAATCTTTACCTCGAATTGAGGTCGGATTTCGAAACTAATTATATATTTGGGTTCGTGGGTGAATGGATAAACGTAATTTGATCAGAACCCCGAGTTTAGACCAAGCGGGCCCGGGGTCGGATTTTCACTTTTTTTGAAAAAACTTAGGAAAAATTGTAATTTTCAATAAAGTTAGTTCCTTAGCCTTATTAATGATATTGAGTTAATTATGATTAGATTCGAGCAAGTTAGAGCAAGATTCTAAAGGAAAAGCCATAATTGAGCAGTGAGTGGCCTGCAAAATTGAGGTAAGTATTTGGTCTGACTTTGACTTGAGGGAATAGGAATCCACTTGTTTGCTATGTGAAATGCATGTGTGTGGTGTATACGTGAGGTGACGAGTATCTATGCACCACTAAATTTCATGTTAAACATGATCCCTTTCCCGTTCCCAACTTAATTGATTCTTGTCTTAATTGTTCTATGTTCACTTATTATTTCTATGACTACTTGGCCTTGTTATTTTATTGTTAAATATTGTTTTGGTTATTTTGGAAAGAATATTGGTTGTTTTAGTTGGTTCCCTTGTGTTACAAAACGGTTGAGCGGTTTGATATTGTTTTTACGAGATATATATAAATATTTATGTTCTTGTTGGTTTCATGGTTGAGAGGATATTGATGAAGTTATGAGAAAAATACAGTTTCTTATTTATAATTTTTGAGACCAAAATATTCTGAAAGGCTTGGCCTAAATTGTGAAATTTATGAATAAATTGATATGAGATGTCTGGTGAGAGCGGGTTGCACACCGCAACAAGGAGTGATATGGGGGGACAGGTGAGATCGGGTTGGACGCCGCAACAGGAGTAATAAGGGTGATATATTTAGGGAGGAGCAATAAGGGTGGACGGGTGGGAGTGGGTTGCACGAAGCAACAAAGAGCAATAGGGAGGATATTTTTATTGAATTTCAAAGAAAGTAAAGATTTGAAAAGCTTAAATATTTATTTTACTATTCTTCATATTTTTGGCACTACTTTTATTTAAAGTTAAAGTTTGGAAACTTGGAAATTTTTTTGAGAATTGGTTATAGCTGAGACCTGGAAAAGGCGGTTGAGTTATTTTATTGTCGTTGCAGTATTTAATTATTTGTTTAGAATTCCTTCTTGCTCCATATATTATTGTCACATGTTATATTGCTAAAGCCCCACCGTAGACTCGTCACTACTTCGTTGAGGTTAGGCCCGGCACTTACTCAGTACATGGGGTCGGTTGTACTAATACTACATTCTGCACTCTTTTGTACAGATCCAGGTACTACTAGTCAGTAGTAGAGATTTTTAGAGCAGCCATCTAAAAGTCGGTGTTCGCAGATCCCGAGAGTATTCTCCTATTTTTATAAAACTGTTTTAGTATATTCAGAACAGTTACAATATTTCTTTCAGCCCAGTATTTGTAGTATTCTTTAGTAGTTCGTGAATTGTGACACTAGACTC
>ML420580.1:0-60672 GCA_005239525.1 Nicotiana knightiana | reverse complement strand
AATAAGCAAAAGAAAACTCCATGGTGCTGCCGAGGATCGTTAGGAGAAGCAGCTCACCGTGAATTCGGGTCCAACTAAGATCAGAATCGAGCTCCGGATGAATACCCAGATGCACCTGCCTCAGAGTCTGTACAATTAAGTACATAAGCATAGTATGATTACATAAACAGATATGTACCCAGTGAGTATCCCGCCTAACCTCGAAGAAGTAGTGACGAGAGGTAGACGTGATACTTACTAGGGTCAACATTTCTAAATAACATGATCTAATAGAAACTAGGCAGGCATAACAGTCGTAGAAATCACAAAGATATAAATTATCAAGTATAGTTGTATTTACCCTTTGCATGTCAAATTTCACTAGCACATAATGTACTAAATTCCCTTATTAACATGAACCAGTTTATACAATTACAACAAATGTTTATACAATTACAACAAATTCCCAGTAAATCGTACAACACATAATAGGTCGGAAGTGTACGGCCGAAACATCGTGAAAATAAATGTGCACTGCCGAGGGTCGAACGGCTCGAACCATAGATGCATCTATTACCCCGCTCGCGAATCGAACATGCGACGCGGTTGACATAATAGTAGGGCTATTCTGCTCATGAATCATACATGTGACGTGGTGCCGCATACATACATAAAATTATCAATTTTTAAGGAATTAACAGAGATTATTCTTTAAGGCAAGAACTTAAGCAATATATCATGGAACACAACTTCCTAATATTCTCATGCCAAATCAAGCATAATAAGAAACTCAAAATACGTTTAGGAATACATGTAAGGCACATATAAACATTCTCGTGAGTCCTAGAACTACCCAACATAACATAGTAGTAGCTACGCACGGACTCTCGTCACTTCGTGCGTGCATAGCCCCCGCAAATAAGTACATGCAATTATTTATAATCACCTATGGGGACAATTCCCTCTTACAAGGTTAGAAAGGAGACTCACCTCGTGACGAATCTACTCCCCGGACCAAGAACGTGCCCGAAACTCTGAACTCTACACCCGAGGACTCGAAACTAGCCAAATGTTATACAAATTCATCAATTTTTATGATCAAAGTATGGAAATCCTCCTACTACTACGTCAAATTCGCCATTCTTGAAGAAATCCTAAAATCCAACCCCAGGCCCGCATGCTCAGATTCCAAAAGTTTTTGAAGGAAACACTCACCCATAGCCTAAGGATCATTAATACATGATTTTTACTTGATTTCATAGCTAATTGACGGGTAATTTTCTAAATTCTTGAAGGCCCTAGGTTACTACCCAAATTTCTAAATTTTCCACTAATTAAGTAGTTAAATCCTACTAAGAATGCATGCATTAACCACTTTAAGATATAATTTACTTACCTTTGAGTGGTTGGGTCGTTGAGCCCTTTTCCCAAGCTCTCAAGGTGTTCTAATGGAGGAAGAAATGAAGAAATAATGAAGAATCCTGTATTTAAGAAACACACTATCTGACAGTGTTTCCGCACCTGCGGCTCGAGGACCGCACCTGCGGTCTCACACCTACAGAAACGGACGAGGAAGCCTGGGCCCGTACCTACGGTTGACCGCACCTGTGGCTCTGCTCCTGCGGAACTTTGTCCGCACCTGCGAGAAATGGACTGCCCACTGGGGGTCGCACCTGCGGCTCCGCTCCTGCGGAACTTTGTCCGCACCTGCGAGAAATGTACTGCCCACTGGGGATCGCACCTGCGAGGCTGGGACCGCAGGAGCGGTCCCTTACCTGCGACTGGGCAACCACACCTGCGGATCACACCAGAACAGGTGCACCAGCAACTATTTCAGCTGGTTTTTAGCCTTGTGTGGTGTCCGGGAGGCACCTGGGCCCACCCGAGCCCCCGTCCAAATATTCCAACAAGTCCCAAATCATAATACGGACTCGCTAGAGCCTTCGGAACACCCAAAACAATGCTAAAACTCAAAATCATACCTCAAAACCTCTAGAACCAAACTTAGGAACTTTAAGTTTTCTTGACTTCGCTAACAACGCGTTGAACCGACCTATACTACTCGGAATGACACCAAATTTTGTAGGCAAGTCATAAATGACATAGCGGAACTATTCCCAGTTTTGGAATTCTGTTCGAACCTCGATAACACAAAAACACATCCCAAACCACAATAGGAACTTAAGGAACTTCTTATTTCAATATTGGGCGCTGAAACGCACCCGGGTCATCAGAAACCCCTTCCGAACATACGCCCAGGTCCGGAATCATCATACGAAGCTACCGGAATCGTCGAAACTTGATTCCGAGGTCGTTTACCCAAAATATTGACCGAAGTCAAACTTGGCCTTAAAGGCCAACCTGAAGGAATCAAGTGTTCCAATATTGCTCTAAACACTTCTGAATCCCGGACCACCCGCCCCCGCAAGACATAAATCACAATAAGCCGCTATGGGAAGTTTCATTTAGGGGTACGGGGTTTGATAACATAAAATGACCGGTCGGGTCGTTACACATGGATTGGTCTCATGACTCAGCATACAGTGAAAAGACACAAACTGTTCCCTTTGATGTTGTTTTCATTTCAAATCTACCTCAACAAAAATTCAGGAGCATGTATGTATTTAATCCTCTTACTTGTAAAATTTTTCTAATAATTTTTAACTGTTTTAATGTATTTTTTTTAGGGATTGTGGGGTGCATGTCGCGACATACGCAGAGTTTCTGAGCACCGTTGGTTTGGTTCCTGAAACAAAATTTGATGTCAATTTACTCTGTCAAAGATATGGTGCCCTCCTTTGGGACTATGCTATGCGGAAGATAGACGCTGATGCCATTAGCGAGAGCGAAGCACCTTCAAAGATTGTTAGGCAAATCACAGATTCTGATACGTCGGTTAAGATAATGTTAGAGTAGCCTTAGGTGAATGTAATTTTTGATGGTTTTTTTTTTTGTGAATACTATTTTTTTGGACAGTGTGTTGCTAAAGATGGTATTTAGTTTAGCAATTTTTTTTATTCACTATATCAACAGTGTTTATATACGATCATTTCAATTATCCAAATCGATGTATTAACTTTTTTTTGTGCATTTGAATTCATCTGTCCTTCAACATGTTGTTGTTGTATGTTTACAACAGTTTGTATTGATATGTATTCAACATGTTGTATTCATTTGTATTCAACTTAATGTATTAGTCTGTATTTAACAAGTTATATTCATCTGTACTTCAACAGGATATATTTGTCTATATTCATTAAATTGTATAGATATGAGTTCATCAGTTTATGTTCACATATTTTCATCAGGTGTATTTAGACCTTCATATTTATATAATATATTGTATTAATATTTATTCAGGTGTATTTTGAATACATGTATTATGTATTCAACTGCTTTTATTCATTTGTATTCATCTGTATGCATATATATTCAAATGTATTTAGGAATTTGTACAATACATATTTAGACATGTATACGTGTATAACATGTTGTATTAATATGTATTCATGTGTATCTGAATACATGTATTTAATATTCAGAAATCATATCCAATCTCTGATATACGATATGTATTCAAAAAAAATTATCAGTTCTGTTGATTGAAGTATTACATGTTTTTACAATACAATCATATCATATGTATATAACTGAGTATAATCATATGTATTCAGTGATTGTATTGATCTATATTCAGATATAAAGAAGTAATATAATAGTCGTATTTTAATTACGTATTCAGATTTAATACACCAACTAAATATATCCAGAATAGATTCTAAATTTCACCGGAATATATGACAAATCGTTATAGCATTAATACAAGTCAGAATGTGAACTAATTTCTACGTGGAGCATTTCTACAAGTACACTTATTATGTCCTTCCTGCCCACATATGCTACACGGATGTTGATTTTTCTTCTTTATAAATTCAACGAACGGCTTATCACGCTTCTTCTTTGGTCTTCCGGGAGGTCTTTTCCATTTGGGTGGTAATATAACTTCATCTGATATATGTGCTGGTATATTCCATTCTTTCCGGTCCGGCAACGGATACACGGGTACCTTATATGTCATTACAACAGACTTTGATTTGTAATAGTCAGAGCAATAATCTTCTGGCATTAGAAACTTGCTCTTCAGGACAGCCCAAGCGTGTGGGCACAGTAATTCGTCGACTTGGAACCGCCCACAACTGCATTTTCTCTCTAAGAGGCAGACCGTGTAATGCCTTCCTCTCGTTCACCGTATGCAAATATTCAGTCGATGGCACCACCTACATTTAAACATAGACCTATTAGTTTGAATTATTTAAAAAAAAAATTCATATATATATCAAAGAATAGACGTATTAATTACAATATATGTATAATTAAATATGATTTTAATATAGAGTATTAAACTTTTTTTTAAGCTTTATGAATCATAATATATATTGTATTTAAATACAATTGTATTAAATACAAACACACTTATACATACAAAATTCAAAGACATACATGTATATACAGTTAAATACCTTGTACCATGGCTAAATATAGGATACATACGTAAATAAAGGCAACTTACAGTCATTCGTGTAGACATTGCCTCGTTCAAGGTAAGCATCTCTTGGTATTTTTTCCCAAGTGTTGTGTATGTCTGTGAAGCTTCTTTCCGATGGCTGCAATTCTAACGTCCAAACATTTTCCTAACTTCTTCGAGGACGTTTTATATTGGCAATTCCCTTCTGACACAAGTATGACATTGATTGACTCGGCAATATTTGACGTCATTGTCCATCCCCTGTTAACGGGTGCATACAACCTAGCCCATTTTTCGTATCCAGCTAACTCCAAGTATTCCTTCACCCTGATATCTAGCTTCTCAACCTTCTCCATTAGATTGTCAAACTCAGCTTGTGTGTATGCTTTTACCATCGAGAAGTATATCTCGCTCAACTTTGAATGAATCTTTTTGAATTTCTTATATACGTTGTTCCAAAGATGCCATATACAAGTAAAATATGGTACGGTTGGATACACTCTTGATACAGACTTGATGATACTTTCGTACCTATCTGAAACGATGCACATGCTTTCCCTCTCATCATATGCTTCCTTGAATTGCTCAAAGAACCACGTCCAAGCAGCATCGTTCTCTGAGTCAATAACACCATATGCTAGTGGAAGTATATGACCTGTAAAGAAAATTGCATACATATTATAAATACGTATTTTAATATTTAATATGTAGTAATATTATAATATTTTATTATAATCAACATACTTACCTACACCATCCAACGTGCTGGCCGAGACTAAAGTCCCAGTGTAATATGATTTTAAATGGCTTTCATCCACAACCACAATGGGTCTACATTGATCGAACCCTTTTATAAAGGCATACAAGGATATATACACATACTTGAACTCATTTTGTGGGGATTTTACCATTCTAATGTTCGAACCAGGATATGTCATATCCATTGTACGCAAGTATCCTGGTAGTTTATTGTATGTATCGACCGGTTCACCGCTCAAAAAATTTATTGCCTTTTCTTTAGCCCGCCACGCCAACATGTAACTAACATCTACACCAAAATCTGATTTCACATCATCAATTATATCCTTTGGAATGTATTTCCTCTTATGATTAGTAAGCTTGGACCTAATCATATCACCAATAAGACTGCTACTTGCTTGACGTTGCTCATATACCTTATCCTTCAATGGACATGTATGCTTATCATTGAACTCTCTCACTTTGAATAATTGTGATTTGTTAATGCTAGATGCCTTAAACCTCCATTCACAATCTTCTGACATACATAATAATGCATAGCTGCAAACAATTTATCATTATACATATGATCAGTATACTACACAAATATATACACTTGTGTACATTTAAACATATCTGAATAAGCCTACACTTATAAGTATACATTTAAATACAACTAATACAATTAATAAAAAATGGTTAAATACATTGAATACATTAGAATACATGTATTACTAATACAAAAATAATAATAATAAAAAGCACAACAATGAAGGTCAATTAAAAATTCACAAATACACCTAAATACATCTACATACAGTTTGAATTTACATACAATTCTTTTGTACCAGCGTAATGCCTATCAAGAATACATGTATTATTAATACATAAAAAATTAAAAAAGCACACAAGTGAAGGTCAATTAAAAATTCATAAATACACCTAAATACATCAGCATACAGTTTAAATTTACAATACATTTCTTCTGTACCAGCGTAATGCTCCACAAGAATACATGTATTATTAATAAATAAATAAAAAAGCAGCACAGTGAAAGTCAGGAAAAAATTCACAAATACACCTAAATACATCTACATACAATTTGAATTTACATATAAATTTTTTGTATCATCCTAATGCTCCACAAGAATATATGTATTATTAATACATAAAAAATAAAAAATACACAACAGTTTAGGTCAAGTAAGATTCATAAATATACCTAAATACATCTGTATACGATTTACAACTCCTACCATGAATACAATATACAAAAAAAATAATGAATAATTAAGAACAGTCAAATCTGATAGCATTAGACATATCAACCTGGAATTGAAACCTTTCAGATATAGCGTAATGCTCCATCACCTCTTTCAATGTAGCTTTATCCTTATATACTTGTCCAGCCATTACCTCCCTTTGATTAGTTTTTGAAATTATCAAATCCTTGTCCATTTCGAACACCCCAATTGGTTCGCCTGAATTGACAACATCAATAGCAAGTGTCTCATCTGTATCAAAATTATAACTTTGAACTGCTTCGTCTATTTGGACAATGTAGCCTTGAATTAAACTACCTCCGGCTACAACTTCTTTGTCAATTTTTGTTATGCACAAAGGATACATCCCGAATTCTCTGTTCTCTTTTTTCAACTCTACATACACCCTGTAACCCATATCATTGTGTATTTTCATTGGCGTACAATTTCCTTCTACTTTGTATTGAATTTTAATGGTCTTTGAGCTCAAATCTATGTCCAGTTGCTTAGAAATTGACGCAACCAAATCATTATACGACGCATACTCCTTTATCAGTATTCCGTCAATCGAATAATCGACGTAGTTACTCTCACTGCTCCACTTTCCAGAATGACACAATAACGCTGTTAAACTTGCCATATGCAAATTCGAATTATACCGTATTTCTGTACAATTGTATAATTCTCGATCTTCATGTACCTCATGATGGGTTGCACAAATTAATTGGGCTTTAATAAGAAGTGGCTCGAATAGAAAGCCTTTTATAGAGCATTGGACTTTACTATTGCAAAATTGCGCGGCATGTCTTTTTACGGGATTGGTCTTGGTGGAATATTTTCGGTTTTGAGGGTCTTCGCGAAATATTCTCATTTTTTGGTTAAACATCCTAATTCTTCAATATTTAAAGTTTGAAGTTCTTATCCAATGGTGAAAAATAGAAGGTTAATGATCTATTATTGTTAAAATCGTTTCAACGTTGATAATGTACGCTTAAATTTTTAATTCAAACATTGATTAGTGATTTACTATAAAAAGCTCAAAACTTTATTCTTTGACCTTAAAACTGTTAAAGAAGACAAAGTAGGACTTTTTGATTTGGTATTAGTTGACTAAATTGATAATTGAGGTTCGTTTGTGTTGGTATTTAAAAGTTTTGCTTCGAATTCGAGATTATTTGGAGCAGATTTGGAGTGGTGTGATCAAAACCCCAAAAATATCCTACGAACTTACTCGTGCTATTAAATCACCAAATTAACATCTTAAACAACGAATTTAGCATAGAAATCAAAGAAAAAACTCAAATCTTTCAAAGTTTTAATTTTTACAAATACGGGTTCGAATCACGTCAAATGACCTCCGTTTCATACCAAATTTTACAGACACAACTCAAATATTATATTGAACCTGTACCGGGCTCCAGAACCAAAATACGGCCTTATACCATAAATTTCAAATATAACCAAATTTCTAAATACTCTTACATTTTCAGTAAATCAATTTCTTTCAAAAATTTATTTCTCGGGCTTAGGACCTCGGAATTCGATTCCGGGCATACGCCCAAGTCCCATATTTTCCTACGGACCCTCCGGGACCGTCGAATCACGTATCCGGATCCGGGTCCGAGTTCGTTTACCCAAAATATTAACCGAAGTCAACTTAAATTAAATATTAAGGCTAATTTAACATTTTTTTTAGTTTTTCACATAGAAGCTTCCCGGATATACGCACGGGCTGTGCACGCAAAACGAGGTGAGATAAAAGGAAGGTTTTAAGGCCTCGGAACACAGTTTTGACTTTATAAAATGAGAGATTACTTTTTGGGTCATCACAAAGGTTGAAAATGAACATAAATACAACTATATACATGTTCCAGTTACTGTATTCTGTTAATGTATACTGTAATTTCAAGTTAATGTATACTGTAGAAAATGGAGAACTGTTACTTTAAGTCTTTAGCACCAGGGAAACACTTGATGTAAAAGCAAGTATATAACCAACAAGCATTTCTAACAAGCTTCAATCAAGAAGTGAACCTTAACAGCTATTGAAGCTGCGATATACATCATCATAACATAAGTTTTTCTCTATCTTCTAGACTTTAAATTATGAATTTGAACTAGAACACACAACATTTCCAGCAATCCTTCAAGGAAGTTGTACAGTTTGCTTAGGTACAACCTTTCAGACTTTCTGATATGCATCTTAACTTAAACTAATCAAGAGTCAAAGTAATATCTGCATAATCAGAAGTTTAAACACTCAGATGACACCTTCAAATTATTTAAAACATGTATGTAGTGCAACCTTCAAATTATTAGAAGCCATTTTGCACTAGAATGTAGTGCCAATATTGTTTGTTAGCTAGGCCAGAACTACTGAGCTTGTGTGGGATATTCTATGTATGTTGGTATACTAATGCAACCTGGCCCTTGTCCTGTACAGGTGCTCATCATTTTTGGGATTTCACCAAAAAGGGGAAGGAGAAACTGATTAGCTAAGGAGAAGAGTGTCACTCCTGTATTTCAAGTTAATGTATTTCAAGTTAATGAATATTGTATTATGCTAAACATAAATACAACTATATACAGATTATGTTGTATGTAGTTGTATGGAACTGTATGTTGTATGCAAAATGAAAATACAGTATACATTAACATAATACACCTAGAAAAATAAACATAAATACAAATACATACATGTTTCATTTTATATATACTTGTATTTCAAAATGTGTATGGTGTGGTATAGATGATTAATGTGAATCCATAAGAAACATATAGTCTTATTATGTTTATATAAACATAAACTAACAGAGGTTAAAAAATGTTAACCTCTAAATTCTCGCCGACAGTTATATCACTCTTTGTCTGGACTTTGGGATTATCTTGCACGTCGGCATCAGGCGACATTTGAATACCATAATCACGTCTCACCGTGTTTTTCTTTCTCTGATATACCCTTTTCATGGGTTGATTTGCTTTAATCTGGTCAGAAAGCTTCTTAAATTTTTCATTGATCAATGTTCTTAAAGACGTGAACTCGCCCATAACCTAATGAAAACATAAAAAAATTAGATAGGTGTTGGAAAAATATATGAATGTTAATTTCCAAACTGTAGTGTTTACTAATGGTATACAAAACTCACATAGTCTTTGAATGAATTTAGATCATTCCTCAAAGAAGATACTTCATCTGTTTTAGAATCTGCTGGCTTATTATCATGCAACACAGTTTGATTGACTTCAGATATACCAGCATCATGAGTCTTGGGTTTAGTCTCTGCCTTTGAGGGATCTATAATCAGCTCTTTGCGCTTCTTGTGGGGCGGAGATAAAGAAGGTCTAACACTTGCATCATATTTTTTCACAGGCTGAAATTGCGGTATAAGACTAAAGTCATCTGAATCATCTGAATCATCTACATGCTTGTCTGAATGAGTATTGGTAGGACTGTTATCTACCTCAACGCCTCCCAGAGGAATCTGAATAACAGCAAGCTCTACATTACTTGGGTGGATGTCGTTGTAAACAATCCAAAAATCGAAATTGTATGTTATATACAACCTATATCTAAATTTTGCTTGTGTGCAACTGTAGGCTGTATGCAAATGGAAAGTATAGTTGTATGCAAATGAGAAATATAGGTTGTATGTAGATGTATGTTGTATGTAGATTATGTTGTATGTAGCTGTATGGAAATGTAGGTTGTATGCAACTTAAAAATACAATATTTATTCAGATGTATGTTGTATGCAGATCTTTGGACTTATCAAATATTGTATGCAAAATTAAATATCTTGAACTTATGAAATAGTAACTTACCATGTTTCCCTGGTCTTTGAACATACAAATTCATAAGATAGGCATAAGTTGGCTGATTAACAGTGGTTCTCCAATTGAGTAATCTGGGTACCCGATTACTAAGGCGCTTTGCAATTTTGGGGTCAACCTTTGAACAAAACTCATAGAATCATCTTGCATGGCAAGAGGCATCCCAGCTATCCTATAGTACTTCTTGTGATAATCCATTTTCTTACTAATAGACGTAATAAGGTAGTTGAATGCAAAAGTACCCCATGGATAATCAGAGTATCTCCCACTCTCGACCAAGTCAAAATGTACTCGTGGGATGGTTTTGGTTTTCTTCTCTGATGAAAATATCCATGTGCGTATGAGATACAACAATGATATCTTGATGGCATCCCCATCGTTGTCATCACCCCATATCTTTTCATCAAAGCATGACAACAAAGCTTCTTTTTTGACCAGCTTTGCACCGTCAAAGTATGTCTGAACAATACGATCGGGCACCTCTGTGTTGAACTTAAATTCAAGTGGGTCACCAACACATTTGAGACCAGTGATGAGCGCAAACTCATTTATTGAGAAGGAAATTGTTGTACCATTGACGTATATTGAAAATACGTCATCAGTACTTCCTTCTAACTATAAAACCATGAAGCACCTGAAGAGCTGATGTTGTACCTCACATTAATCCATATCAAGGAGACTTCCAAAACAAGTAGAACTCAATAGCTTATACTGTTCTGGAGTAAGATTTTCTTTGAGATCGGATACTATGTTTGTGTTTGTATATGAACAAATATGCGGTGATAATCTTGGCGGCGGTTTCACAAACAGTTTTATTTCCTGCATACAAACAAGAATTTTAAAAAGTTTTTATATTCAGAATGAATACATAAACTCATTAGGTGTTATGAATACATATATATACAACTAGATACAATATGAAAAATACTCAGGAGTACGAAATACATGTTGGACTATAGAGCATAGCTATATTAACCTGTTACTAATCATTAACACCATTACTAATCCAACAGAGAGGTACAACCCTTAAGCAAACCTTTAAAGGCAGTTATGGACATAGTCTGAATTAGGCTAATAAACATGATAGCAACACATAGAATTGACATAGAGCCACAATCTTTGAATCAATCACAGAAAATCACTAGAACTTAGGTCAGTCATTTTAGAGAAAATAATGGAACTCATAAGTGTAGCTAAACAAGCACAAACATGAAAGTTAACAGAAGACTTTCAAACCTACACATAATAAATTTGAATACATCTAAATACATTTAAATACAACACATAGTATACTACGTAAGCACAACTCAGTGAATGACATTGTAAATGTGCAAATGAGTTATGGATTGTTTGAATACTTATGAATACATATAAATACATACGAACACATCAACATACATATAAAACACATTAAATATTATGAATTCATCAGTACACACATAAGCGTCGACTACTTTGAATACATATTGATACAATAACAATTACCTTTTCGTGCCGTGTAACCGAGCTTTTTTTTGCATCAACATTCTTAATCTTGACACATGAAGCATCATTCATAGGTTTTTTCTTCTTTTATGCAACTGAATTTTTTTTTTCTTTTGAAGATTTCTCAACTTGGACTTCTTTCGATTGTCATTGTGTAATTTAGTTCTTCTCTCTGAAGATGTATTTGCTGATACACCTGTAAATTTCGAGTCTGCTTGAGTGATTTGCAAAGAGAATGAGGGCCCATCGAAATTGAGTTGTTTGGTGGGTATACCTCTGGTTACCATCCTGTGTGACGTTGAATCCCACATTGGAGATAAAAACAAAAGCTTTCTGTTGTACGAACAATAACAATGGTTATTGTTTAAGAAGCAAAAAAAAATTATGTATCCAAATCTAAGAAGCTAAATACTTGTATCAAAATCGAAAAAGCTAAATACTTACCCCAAAAACTTGTATCAGAAAATAAAATCGATATTTTAGACAGAATTCAACTGGAGTGCGAATGGGGGAGACCTAGGCAATGGGAGATAATTCAAGTGGAGTGCGAATAGTGGGAGAAGATGTCTGAAACATGGTTTTGTGGGTGAAGATAGTAAAGTGTATCAAAAAAGAGAGAGATAACGTGATTTGTGAATTTTAACGTGATTAGGTGAGAGAAAATCTGAAAAAGGAGAGTGAAAAATAATAATTAGCGTATATGGTGGCTTAAGGGTAGGATGTAATCATAATTAGATATTTTGCTATAAAGAGTAAAAGGTAGCTATATAATATAATTTTTTAAAATGTTATTTATTTAAAATAAATAGGGTATAAAGCTTTTCTATAGGGTGTAAAATTTCTCTATTATTTTCTAGTGGCTGGCCATAAATGAAGTTTGCTCAATTTTTGCCTACTCGGGGTTTGAACTAGTACAATTTCTTTAATGCAACTTTTGAAATTAAATTTGAAGTTCTTCTATTATTTAAAATACAACTTCAAAAATTAGAATCTCAAGTAATTCAATCTCTTCAATACAACTTCAGATTTCGAATTTTAAATTCTGAAACATAAACCTGTTCTTCGAATTTCAACAATCCAACATACGATTTAATGCCTAAATCTACTTCAAATGAGCTCAAATTTAAAATATAATTTTCATATGTTGTAAATAATAAACCCCAATAATCAAATTGTCAATAACAACAAAACTTAACAAATACATTTTTCAACTAAGAAGAAGAAGAAGAAACACTAAGCACAAAGAAGAAGAAATTAGTAGCAAAGAAGAATAGAAAAGTGTATGTATCTGAAGTTACCTAAAAACAGAGCGTTACATAAAAATATTACTCCAAATTTTGGCCTTGTTAACAAACTTTAACAAATTTTAGTCTCCCACCCAGAGAATCCATCTTCTTCTTCTCTATCCTTCCTCTTCCTCCTCATTCTTATTTTTCCTCCTTCTCCTTCGTCTTGTTATGGCGATTCATCGGGATTTTTTAGCTAAAATTCTGATTATTCGTTAAAATTTTACCACAAGTCCTGGTGATCCACTATGATTTTGACCATACATGGTAAGTTCTGTGACAAGGAAAGTTTCGCCCATCAATTTAAAATTCTGGTGATACCTTAATATTTCGCTACATAATGTTGGCTTCGAGTCAATAAGATTTTCTTAACAGAATTAAAACTTAAAAGGTGACACTGAAACATGTTATTTGTGCAGATCTCCCTTTGTTATACCCAGTTTTTTTTCTTTCTCTTTTTCCTTTACTTTTTGTACAAAAGAGGACTTCTTCTTTACACATTGCTTGATTTTCTACATCTGAAATTTTGAATAAAGACTAAGCTCGTCCTAAACTAGGTATCTCAGATTTTTGGAGCAACTTTTGGAGAGAAGAAGCAAGGAAACAACAGAGGCCTTGAATACTTCATCCAAAACATTCAATACGAAAGTTTGTTTGAATTCGTGGGTTATAATATTTTCTTGTCCTCTTAATACTCTATTAATGAATAATTGCTCCACTATGGAGTAGTCTTTCTTAGGGTTATTGATAGATATTGTGAATTGATTATTATTCGATGGTTCGATTGTTGTTAGTTTCTTGAATTGTTGAACAAGTTCTGAATTAAATTACAAGAAGTTAATTGGGGTTTTAATCGGAAGAGAAGTGATGGTGCAATCGTGTTATCCTGTTGGGTTAATTTCACGACTCTCATAGGTAATTGAAAGAGATGGTAAGTTATCAATTGACCCAATTTAGAGGAATAGTCGAGAGACGTTCTTCTAATAACATTCATTCAGCGTATTTTGCATATGTTCATAACATTTATCATTAGGTTGTTTAACAGAACTCTTATTTATTCGGAAGAAAAATTTGAGTCCTTAAGATAATCTAATCATATGTTGAAATTGAAAGAGTCAATAGAATTTACGAGTGAACTTAGCACAGGGTTATCCTGAATAATAGTTGATCACATATCTTGTCAAAACCCTTATTTCTCACATTGATATTCAATCGTTGATACTTAATCACCTAATTTCCATTATTCATTCACAATTGAGAATCTTACTTTTTACTACTAGTTAGTTAATCAAAACCAAAGGTTTATTTTCCTTAATAGTGTTGAGCTGAAGATTTTTTTGAATATTATTTAAACCAATCCCTGTGAAAACGATTTAAATATACTATTTTTGACTAGCGAGTCTAAGTTTTATACATCATTTTTGCGCTCTTCTGCTAAACAAATCTAAACTTTTTGGGTTACCTTTGCCAACGTAATCTAAAGCTAAAAGTTTGCCTATTCCTATTATGTGTTGTCACCTGATGCTAGTTTCCCTTTGAAGAGTTAGAGAGGCCATTCTATCACTGGTTTGGCAAGTGTTTCTGCTTAATACTGTTTTTGTCTAGATACATTGAAATAGGAAGATAATCACCAAAATTTGTCCTAATTACAGGAATATCACATGGCAGCTGTCAACCTCTATTTACAAGAACAAATACACCAAACTCAAAATTTGAAAGGCAGAAACCAATTCAAATTTATTAGTAAGAACTCACTACCAATCAAACTCAAATGCTTCATTAACCTATAGAGCAATTTTTACAATAAAACAACAAAACCACCCTCAAATATCTTACACCATATACTTACCCTTATGCATGCTTAGCAATCAAAGGGCACAAAATCATACATAACTTAGCTTTTATACACACGTATAGAGTCCGAGCTAGACGCGGTGAGTCCTGTCGAATTGATTGCATGTATTTTAGATCCACTACTGATCCTGTACATGTACTCCTATACCCAATTCAGCCCGTGACCCCAACATTTACCTAATCAATTTCTGCATGCTTCAACCTAGGGTTATGGGAAAAGATATAGATCGACCGCCTTAGATAGACAACTACGTAGAGGGTCTCTACTAGTCTATATATTCTTTGATTTTGTATCCTCCCCCCCCCCCCCCCCCCCACCCCAATTCGGTCAGTGACCCCATCTTTCTACCTAATCAATTTTGGCATGCTTCAACCTAGGGCTATGGGGAAAGATATAGATCGATCGTCCTAGATAGATAGTTACATAGAGGGTCCCTACTAGTCTATATATTCTTTGATTCCCTACCAAGAAAATATTATAACCTATGATGTTTGTTGCCAAAAACCAGAATATAGACTTTGATGGGACATGAGCTACATTATGCAATATGACACCTAGAAAGCAAATGAATTAATAGCCATTAAAACTTGACTAGCTTTAATCATTTGCCCTCTTTGCATTTGAGTTTGTAGTTTCTCTTTAGCATGCCTCAGTGCATCAAGAACTTCTCTCACTGTAGCATCAAGAACAATTGGATCAATAGTTTGCTTTGTCTTTGGCTGATCCATAGGAACTAATGCCAATGAATTGTCCTCTTGAAATCCTCTTCATTTCCTCCATTTTTGTCTTCCTCCTCAACTGAAGATTTCAAACTAGAACCATAATAACAAAAATGTTAGTACAAGATTAAATTTTTGATATGAATAAAGACCTTAGAAAAGATAACATTATCTTTTATCTGCAAATTGAGTATGAGTTTAACTTCGATATACATACTTAGATCACCTAAAAGATAAATACAAGTATCATTCACAAAGAGTGGGATCCGTAACATGAAAAATAATGAAAGTTACCTATTATAACTAATTAAAATACATTGTTTATAAAAAAAGAATTATGATGTCATTGTACAACAACAATAATATGCCCGGCATATTTCCACAAGTAGAGTTTGAGGAGGGTAAGGTATATACAACCTTACCCCAACCTGAAGCAGGTAGAGAGGCTGTTTTTCGAAAGACCCTCTGACTCAGTTATATTTTCACTGTATATAAATTAAATCTATTGACTATACATACCTATTTTCACGACCCAAATTTTCCTCTGTTGGGTATCATGATGGCACATATCCGTAGGGACTAGGTAAGCCTAACAGTTACTGAATAACAACAATAATAAAAGAAGGCTAGCAGTCTCGATATAAAATCTCAACAGAATGTACAAACTTTCAAAAACCGATAGTACAAGTCATAAGCACTACGAATCTTCTACAACTTCTTAGTACAACTGTTTGGAAGTAGATACAACAGTGTATGAATAATAAATATAAAGAAGGTGACTCCGACGCCTGCGAACGCAGCAGCAGGTTACCTTGAGTCTCCTCGGCAATCATCCACACAACTACTACAAATATATACCTGGANTCAAGACACCACTAGTCTACAAAATAAATAACATGAATATAGAAATGACCGAACGTTACATCTATCTAAGACTTCTCAGGATAATCCACCACAATGACAATATAAAGCGGAAGGAAATTACAGAAATCAATCACGAAACAACACAAAAATACACAAAAAGATGGACATCAAAACAAGCCGAATCGAAAGGAAACATAATACAATAGAGGACACCGATAACTCAACTCCACGTCGGTTTGTTCACAACGTGCCTTAGCCATTAAAATCCATAACGGGTAGAAATCTTTAAACAACAGTTCACATGAAAAACTTTTGCAAATAAAAATCATTTTAGTTTGGAAGAGTTTACTTTGAAAACATACTTTCTCCAAAAGTAGATATAAGTATAATTAATAGAGAGAATTACGTAAAACATAGTTTCTTTCAAACTAGGAAGCTTTCCAAAGAAACTTTCCCAATAATGACTTCCAAATATCTTTTTAGGCAAAACTAGTGCTTTTCAAATATACCTTCGATGTAAAACTCATTCAAATATAATCATTTCAAAACCATTGCTTTTTCAACAATACTTTCAATAAAATTCCTTGATAAAAATCTCCTCAAGATTTATCCACCGGGACTCAGTCCGTCACTCAGAAATTTCCATACAATACAGGAGGAATATCAAATCTTGCCAATAAATGCAATAAATGGCAAACAAGAATGACGAAAACAATAATGCATAAATACGGCACGGAATGTCCTTCGTGCTAAAATAACATAACATGACACGGAAGGTCCCCTCGTGCTAACATAACATAACATGACACAAAATGTCCCCTCGTGCTAACATAACATAACATGGCACAGAATGTTCCCTCGTGTTAACATAACATAACATGGCACGGAATGTCCCCTCGTGCTAAATAACATAAACATGGTACGGAATGTTCCCTCATGCTAAATATCATAAACATGGCACGAAATGATCCCTCATGCTAAATAACATAAACAGGGCACGAAATGTTCCCTCGTGGTAAATATCACGAACATGGCACGGCATTATCCTTTGTGCTTTACACTCTTACTCACCCAAACAATATCAGGAAGAACAGTTTGGCAAGGAAAAACCAACACTATGACCCATAAATCACCACATCCCGGCAAGGGAGTCAACAATACAAACAATATCATTAACAACATAACCAGTAATAGAAACCACAACATCCTAGCAAGGAAGTCAACAGTACCAACAATATCATTCACATCATAAACAGTAATAGGAACCATCACATCTCGGCAAGGGAGTCAATAATACAAACCATATCATTAACAGCATAGGCAGTAACAGAAACCATAACATCCCGGCAAGGGAAACAACTATAACCAATCTCACCTAAACATTTTACTTCATGGAATAACACTCGGCTTAAAACAAAAGGCCCAATAACAGGCAACATCAAGGAAATACCAATAACATAAATGTCTAACAATTAGGCCTAAGTGACACTTAAGGGAATAGTTATATAAATCACAATGTAAGACTCACGGGCATGATTGACTCCAACGAATAAATGTTCCAACTACGGCTATTCAACTATAAGACTAGATGACACTAATTATAGTCGATTAGGCAAGCTAGGAAGAAAATATAGCATGATGATAAGAGAAGTAGAATATTCAGTTAAGTCAAGTAAAGTCAAATAGCCAACGAAGAATCCAAAAACAAGTAATTCTAATTTAAACAGGAAGGAATGAAATTAACAACCAAGGATTCAAGTGTAATAATTACAAATCATACACAGGTAATATAAGAATCTACGAATCTTAAAAGGGAAATCTAATTGCAAATAAGTACGAGTACACACTCGTCACCTCGCATACTCTGACTACAATCAACAACGAAGACTCAATCCTAAGGGGTAGTTTCCCCACACAAGGTTAGGCAAGATACTTACCTCAAAGACGACAACCCGGTACTCAAAGATAGATTTCTCGGGCAGAAAGACCTCCGGACGGCTTACAATCAACTAAAACAACTTCAAAATACACATAAAACGTATAAGGAACTATTCCGAGTAATAAAGTTTCAATCTTTACTAAATCATAAAAATCGAATCAAAAGTCGACCCCCGAGACCGCACTTCGGAACCCAACAAATTTTACAAATTCTGATTACCCATTCCGATACGAGTTCACCCATACTAAATTTATTCAATTCCGATAACATTTGGTCTTTCAAATCATGATTTTTCATTTTAGAAACTTTCTTTCAAAACCCACAATCCCCTCAACTCAAAATACAAATTAAATGATGAAAACAAGAACTAATTCATGAAATATAATTAATTCTAGTGAAATAACACTTACCCATTCGATTTGTGTGAAAATCCCTCAAGGAATCTCCTAAAACCGAGTTTTAGAAGTTAAAATATGTATAAAATGGTGAAACCCCGAATTTGGAAAACTTATATTCTGCCCAGATGTTTAATGAACCGCGATCGCGGAACATTGATTGTGATCACGGAGAAGAAAATAAAGGCTGCCCATGCTTAAAGTACATCGATCGCGGGGGAAGTAATGCGATCGCAAAGAGGAACAATTTCCACTGGCCAAAACGCTCTATGTGATCGCGAAGGCACGTGTGCGATCGCGAAGGCACGTGTGTGATCGCGTATGAGAAGTTACCTACTGCCCAAATTGCCACACTACGCAATCGTGAAGCATGGAATGCGATCGCATAGAAGAGATAACCGGATGCCCTGCTGGAACACTATGCGATCGCGATGTTGTAGATGCGATCGCGAAGAAGAAGAAAGTATACCTCTGCGATCGCGATAGATTATGCGCGAACGCATCGAAGGAAAGTCTGGGCTGCTCAAAGAGACACTATGCGATCGCGACTACTCCTATGCGATCGCATAGAAGGAAACCAGAATGCAGGTTCAGCAGTTCAAAATAAGGAAAATGGACCCGAAACCTATCTGAAACACACCCGAGACCTCGGGGCTCAAAACCAAATATACAGACAACCTCAAAAATATCCTACGGGCTTATTCGAGTAATTAAAACACCAAAATAACATCATAAACATCGAATTAAACCTCAAAATCAATGAAATTTCTCAAAACTTTTTTAAACATCAAATTTTGCATTTTGACCTGAATCACGTCAAACCAAGTCCGTTTATTACCAAACTTCACAGATAACATATATAAATCATATCAAACCTGTAACAGGCTCCGGAACCAAGATACGGGCCCGATACCACATGTTTCACATCAAATTTCATTTTCAAAAACCATTATATTTTTCAGAAAATAATTTTCTTTAAAAATTCATTTCTCGTACTTGGGACCTCGGAATTTGATTCCGGGCATACGCCCAAGTCCCATATTTTCCTACGGACCCTCCGGGACCGTCAAATCACGGGTCCGGGTCCATACCGAAAACGTTGACCGAAGTCAATTTTATTCAAATTTCTAATACAAAATTATTATTTTTATCAGTTTTTCACATAAAGGCTTCCTGGTCCACGCCCGGGCTGCGCACGCAAATCGAGGTGAGATACAAGAGGTTTTCACAACCTCGGAATATTGAATTAGCTAGAAAAATACGGGATGACCTTTTGGGTCATCACACCTATTGGGACATGTCTTTGAAAATTCAAATTCACTTGATTTAGCATAATGTTCTTTTGCTGACAGATTCTCATTGTCTTGGCTAGAAGTACTCATTTGTGAACCATCTTTCTCTAAATTGACTGACTTTTCTTCAGATTTTCTCTTCTGAATGAGCTCTGAACAATTAAGATTTTCATAGCTGGATTTTGTACTCCCAACTGATTCTTGACACACTCTATCTTCTGAGTGTTTGACACTGCTGCAAGCTGTGGATGTTAGAGATGAAATTTCACTCTTTAAAAAGCTTGAATTCTCTGATTCATCAGAAACATAAGATATATTCTTGGATTCAAGCTTCTTTATCAGAAATTTCAGCTTCTTCTCTGCTTTGTCCCTTGATTTAGAGTCCGTTTGGATTGGCTTATTTTAAGTGCTTTTAAGCCAAAATCGCTTTTAAATCATTTTGTAGTGTTTGGATAAATTAAAAAAATGCTTTTAAACACTTGTTTTTAAACTAAAATGACAAAAATAAGCCAAAACTCAAAAGCTAGAGTTACTAACTTATGACTTTTGGCTTAAAAGTCACTTACAACAAATCCATCCAAACGGGCTCTTAGTCTCTTCTTTCAACTTATTCTCCAGCTCAATCAGCTGTAATGTTTCAAAAAATTACACCATGTTACTTTAGGTGACAAAAAAAAGAAATTTTTTTATAAAAATTTGTACCAACAACATAGACACTTTTACTTTAAGAAAAAATAACATACTCGGTGTAGTTTTACATTGCGGGGTCTGGGGAGGAAAAAGCAGTGGCGGAGGCAGGATTTAGGCCACGAGGGTTAAAAAAAAGTTAAAAAATTAAAAGAATTGTAGCTAGTGGGAATTGAATCAGTGACCTCACAAAAATTTTGAACCCCTTGACCACTAAGCTATGCTCTTAGGTTATGTCAAGGGGATTCAAAACATAATATATAAAGGTAAAAAATAGATTTTAACTTATATACGGTGTAATTTTCGATGCAGGTAACTTGAGTGAACCCTTTCTGCCCTCTAAATCCGTCCCCGGGTAAAGTATACACTAACTTGTAAAAGTAAAGAGATTGTTTCCGAAAGACCCTCGGCTCAAGAATAAACTTAAAAAAACAAAGTAATTGAATAAAAACCTTGGTTCCCATAATCTCTGCCTCTTCTTTTGCATTTCTTGAAGCCACTCTTTCAGCTTGCAATCTCCCTCTTAGACAATCCACTTCTTCTTCCATTTTCTTCTCACTGAGAAAAAAGAAAACAAACCATAAATGTGTCAAAATTCAAGAAACAAAAAGAAAAGGGCCAATTTAGACATAGACACTTAATCTGTGGCGGAGTAAGAATTTTTAGAGAGGGAATTCTTATTAAACACACTAGCAAATCAAGAAAATCGACATATAGTATATATACTTAAAAAAATCTACCTATGTATACAGTGTAATTTTCATCGAAAGGCTCCACCACAATGGCGAGGGCAGATGACGCTAAGGGGGTTCAAAAAAGAAAGGTTAAAACATTAAAAGAGACTGTGACCATCAAATCAAGAAAATCAACATATAGTATATATAAAAAAAATCTAACTATCTATCAGTGTAATTTTCAGCGAAGGGCTCCACCACACTGGCAAAGGCAGGACTGACATTAATGGAGTTCAAAAAAAGTAAAGATTAAAAGAGAATCTGACCAGTGAGAATTGAACCAATGACCTTACATAAGTTTTTGAATCCCTTGACTACTGAATTATATTTTTGGGCTGTACAAGGAGATTCAAAATATAATATATGGAGTAACACGATGGATTTTACCTTTTATGTACCGTATAATTCCATCTGCATTTGATTCACATTTCATCTTATCTATTCTCCTGTTTACCCTTAAATTAGTAAAACATCAAAATCCCAAAGGAAAACTAAGGAGAACACCTTCTGCTTTTACAAAAATGGCCACAGTATCAGTGCAAAACTTTTGAGAAAAGGTGAGGGATTTATAAGAACTACTCCTACAAAGTTTGATTGTTTACTACAGTAAATACTTGACTAACTTTTTGAAAAAACCTTCAAAGAATCAGAGACAGAGTTATAGACAGTTGCCCCACAATAAATTGTCTTTTTCTGTAACTTCACATTAAAGTTATAGCCAACCTTACTGTCAGTACACTTTAAGTGGTCATTAATGCAACATTAATGTTCTCTTCCCGCTGTTAAAAGAAATTCAAATATGTAAAGTAATTGTCTTATCGACAAAAAATTTCTGCTTTTCCCGGATCTATATGTAGGAGTTTTTGGTTTTTTTTATTTTTATTTTAAAAAAGCCTTAATTGTAAAAGTATTTTCTAGAATTTCTTTAAATTGTTTCTTAAACATGTCACTTATTTCAAAATAATTGATATTTTAAAAAAATACTTCTTATTTCACTAAAATATCAATTATTTTGAAATAAATTTAATTCGTCAAAATCGTAAATAACATAAACTGTAGCATTTAAGGGTTGGAAAAGCCTAGTGCCAACCTTGCCACTTTGCAAATCTCTTTTTCTTTATAGATTAGTTAAGTATAGAGTTGGTTTTTGGTGAAATTTCAGATTGAAACTCAAAAAAAAAGTTGCACAAATTTTATAATAATTGTATAATAAATGTATCATAATTGTATTTGATATATCAATGTTTAGAAAATAATTTTTTCGTATTTGTATCACAATTGTATCTAACTTGTATCAGGTAATTAATACCCAAAACAATACTTGAGACAATACTAATAAATTAATATACAATTATCATATATTTCCGATATAAACTGTGAAATTGGTCTCAAGCTCACAACTGCTCGTAGCAATATACAATGGATCAACAATTATCATACATTTGTAATATAATTCATGTGACAATTATGATATAAATATAATTATAATACAATAGCGTTGCATTTAAAAAAATTATGATACAATTATGATCTCCATCTTCCTCAAGTTTCAATCACAACGCTAAACTAAGAATCTAATATAATATCGTATTAGTATTGTATCAAGTATTCATTTGGGTATTGATGTATCATCTACAAGTCACATACAATTGTGATACAATGCTAAAACAAATCTGATACAATTATCATATAATTCAGATTTTTACTTATCAATCACTATAAGTATTGCATGCTTAGAATTCAACTTTTTGATGTATTTTTCTTGTGTAAATATACCTGAGTCGAAATTAGGTGTGTCAGTCACAACCTTTTCAATATGTTTCTAAGGAGATCGTCGAACTACTGTGTTACCTATTGGTGTATCACCAACAGATTATCCGCTATGTTTCCTCAAAGATTCATGCAAAGGTTTCTTACCCATTGTTAATTCCGAAAAAGGCCGAAGTAAAAAAAAATTAAAGAGACATTGTTTAAATAGATAGAAAACATGAGGAAGAACAAATACAGAGAAATTGGTACATAGCCATTATTAATTCAGAGTATAGCTTGAAAATTATAAAAAATAAAGAAAGAATGCAATATTCAAAACTTACATACAACTTGATTCTAGAGCAATATTCCGAGTTTCGTCGGCGTTGTATCAATAAAAAAGAGAGATTTTGGGTGATTAATAGGAAAGAAAGAAATTGGGTTTGAAAACCTTTGGAAATGGAAAGAATCGAAAATTTTGATCGATTAGTAAGAAAGAGAGAAAATGTGTTCGGTATCTTTTGAAAAAGGATTAAAATCGTAAATGTAAGGGGTGGGGGTGGCTGTGGAGGGGTGGGAGGGATTCGAAATGGGGTTCGGGATGGATGTCATGTAACTGATAGTGGCTACATTTAAGGGATCTTAAATTTTCTTTTTTTTTTTTATGATTTTATATATAACTTGTAAATATGGATATATAATATGTAATTAACAAGGAACCTAAATAAATGTGATAAATAAGTTTCTATTACATTATAGCTAGATAAATTTTCCAAAAAAAAAAAAAAAAAAAAAATAGGGATCAACCCGTATATCATGATCGTGTTATGGTAAAATATAAATTACTAATAAAATTACCTTCGCTTTAGGACCCGTTAGTCCTTTTTTTCTCCTTTTTCCGGATTTTTTTTCTTAAAAAAAATATGTTTGTCCATGAAATTTTATTAATTTTGAAGATTTTTCGGAACTGAGTTTTTCAAAGATACCACTTTTTCAAAATTTCGAGAAAATATTTTTCGCCACTCAAAAGAAATGCAATATTTTAAAGTGAAGTACGTATTTAAACATAATTTTATATTTAAATATTATTTTTCAACTTAACTCCAAACACTATTTTTTTTTGCAACGACTACTTAATATCTTAACTTTTAGGATATGACGATTCGCACCATTCAAATGAGTTTAGTTGAATGATATACTATCAAATGGTTTGTATGCAACTATCAAATTACAACTAACAAGTACTGCTTGAGAAATTAGTGACGACATCTAAGGTGAACAACAAATGGCTAAACAAAAACTAAATTTCGTTTACCTACATAATTAGGCTACAATATTGGGGAACAAACGTATATACACATACAGAATAAGCACAAAGACACACACAATAACCATATAGACAAAAGAATTTTAATTTCCATTATAACATTAAAATTTTAGTCACAGGAAAGATTTAAATTTTAAACCATGTAAATAGAAACTACCAAGAATCATGTCCTCATAACAATATTTCACATATTCATGGCATATACTTTTGGCATAGAATAATCTTGTTGCACATGGTATTAATATGTTCATGAGTGGTTAACTACTTTTTATTCGTTATCAGGAAAATGGGCACGAATTATTTATATTTTATATTCTTATAGTTTTGCAGTTATTATGATAGAATCGTTTTTGTATTTACTCATGTTGTACTCTATGCTCCTTTAGTTTTTTTAAAAATTCTAGTCCAACTTAACTATGCCAAATAAATTGCAGCGATAGAGTTCTATGATATTTTGATTATATTGCATGTATCTAAAATCTATATATATAGTTAGGTGAAAAGGGAGAGTTCATTGTTGTGATAATGCCAATGTAAACTATGGGCCATGGTCATATGAGAATATATCAAGCTCTAAGATCTTATTAACATAAGACATCGAGTAATTTTGAATAGTACATTGGTACATTTGGACCCTTTTCCTTAATATTATCTTACTTGATTACCTGATTTTCATTTAATAGATAAAGAAGGATTCATTATGCAATTCAACCTTTCATAATCATTGGTCAGATTTGAACGATCTTAACACTTAACGATGTATAAACTTTACTTATAGATGTATATGATAAGCTGAAGATTTTGTGCATAGCATGCACATTATTATGGACGTCTCCGTATCGATCCACAAGACTCTATTAGATTTGTCCATAACTTGTGAGACCTAAGTGAACCTAGAGCTCTGATACTATGTTATCACGACCCAATTTCATGTCAGGCCGTGATGGCGCCCAGCACCGTTGCTAGACAAGCCAACCATGAACAACTTAGTGATTTTTCCATTTTTTTTTTAGAATTCCCAACAACTAACTTTACTTAAATTCAAAGCATTTAGTAATTAACGGATTTGCAAGGCAAACAATGCGAGAATCACTAGAGGAAATCATAAATATAGAATTACAATCCAAAAATAGTAGTCTACTAATGTGTGTGCCAAGATCTAGTGTCACAAGTATGTCGACAACTAGTAGAATGTACAAACGATGACTATCCTACTGTCTGAGATAGTATAGACAAATACAAACAAAAGAGAAACTCCGGCAATGCTGATGAACGGCTCGGAAAGGGGGCATCTCACCATGAAGTCTCGAACAGATATCAAGTATGCGCGCCAGCGGGTAATTAGATGCACCAGCATCAGATCCTGTACAATTAAGTACAGAAGCATAGTATGAGTACATAAATAATATATACCCAATAAGTATCCAGTCTAACTTCGAAGAAGTAGTGACGAGGGGTCGACTTGACACTCACTAGGGCTAACAACAATTTATTGAAATGTTATACTAAACATAGATTTGCATGAAAAATACTGAAAGCTCAAGAACATGAAGGTATAAGTCCTTCTTTCACAATTATAACTGCTAATATCGGGATCATCATGCAACGGTTACATTTCAAGACATTTAAGCAATAACAATCATAGGATGTACCAAGTAATTATCATGCGCAAGTTATGTGGAGGCCATACAATCCGATCCAACATACTAAATTGTGCACTGTCAGAGGATCGAATGACGCGAACCATAGATGCATCTATTTACTACCGAGGCGCTCAGACCGATCCACAAATAGCAATTATTTTCAAAGAAATACAATATCTCATTTTACAGTCAAGTATGCAAATAAATTCTTCAAATAGGCGAACTTAGCCTTTTACAAATCCTTTATCAAATTCTAACATGACTCAGTAATGCATTTAACAAGTAAGAGCACAATCATTTCAAATAAAGTATGATACGGGTCCTAAACTATCCGGACCAAAACACTTTCCAAACCAAATTTAAAGAATTTCTAAAACCTTCAAGAACCAACTTTCACTATTAGGCGCCAAAGCGCTCCCGGATCATCCAAAAATTGATTCGAACATACGCCCAAGTCCAAAATCATCATACGAACCTATTGAAATTGTCAAATCCCGATTCCGAGGTCGTTAACTCAAAATATTGACCGAAGTCAAACTTGATCTTTTAAGCCAACCTTAAGGAACCAAGTGTCCTATTTCACTACAAACTCTCCCAAATCTCGAATCAACCATCCCCGCTAGTCATAAATCAGTAAGAGCAAGTACGAAAAGTCTTATTTAGGGGTACGATATATAGAAAGCAAAACGACCGGTCGAGTCGTTACAACAACTCTTTTGCAGAGTGTTATATTAACAATATTTAAAACAAAGAATAGTTTGAAATAGCTAACATTTTTAACATTACTCACCTTATATCTTTAAAATTTTAGCTACTTTGAAAATAATTGTGAGTTCCTGAGTTTTGCTTTAAGATTTCATCTCTTGGTATCTTGAAGTGGAAGACTTTTAATGTCACCTTAATTATTGTTATTCAAGGTGAAATAACAATTCCTTATCTATTCTTGTGAAAATTAACTTAATCAACTTATATAAGTAATATTATTGGGATTATATTCCTAAATATTAGAAGTTTTTATATAGTTCAAATAAGAAAAAATTTAATAATTAAAATTTTAGTTAATTTTAGCGTCCTAAATATTTAAAATATTAATTAAATATTAATTTTATCCAATATAAAATTTATTTTATATGATAAAAAGGTCGACTAATTTTGTGTATAAGTTTCGTACTTTTATAATAGTCTGGATTGATTGAAGAAGATAAAATATATTTAGTAGTTTTTAATTTTTATTTACCACATAATTACTATAAAATTAAGATACTTTGTTGCAAATACTAAGTGAAGTAAAAAAAAATTCTTCAAAAATAGTACTCATTGATGTTAAAAACTATTTTGTTCATCATGATAAAGTACCGTCATTTTCCAATTGCCATATAAAAATTACTTCAAAAGAACGACTACAAAATTTGTACTAATGATCCAAATAATTGACTTCTTAATTATTTATTTAAGGTAAAATTGTCACGATCCAAAATCTACTAAGGTTGTGATGGTGCTTAACACCGCCGTCATACAAGCCAACGGTGAATGATTAACTTAATAACTCCTTTTAGTATTTGAAAACACAATTTTCATGAATTAAAGAGTATGAAATAGAATTTACTGGGTAAGTGATAATATTTACACGAACTATAATAATGAACAATCCTGTAAAAACCTTCCAAAATCCGGTGTCACAAGTGCATGAGCATCTATTAATGAGTACAACAATAATATAACATCCATCTGAAATACAAGTTAGACGGGATATATAAATAACTCTGACGGAGACTCTGTATGCTGCGGATCATATCAAGGAAGTGCAGCTCACCGTAAAGTCCCCGCAACAACTGCGTCTCTACACCCAAAGGACCACCAGAAACATATATGTATACCTACACAATAAGTGCAGCAAGTTCAGCATGAGTACGTAAATCAACGTGTACCCAGTAAGTATCTAGTCTAATCCCTGAGAAGTAGTAACAAGGGGTAGACATCGACACTTACTAGTGGTCCAATAAGAAAGATACAGTAAGAAGTAAGCATATATGGGGTAGAGTAAATAAACGAGAACAAGTATAAATACGTGGTACAATCCTTCTCTCAACAATTAAACTCAAACTCTCGATTAGCAGTTACCTCCTCCATCGGAGAGTATGTGTGTGTGTGTGTACGTATGTATATATGTATGTATATATATATATATATATATATATATATATATATATATATATATATATATATATATATATATATATATATATATACACACACACACACCCACACACACACACACCAAATAGGTAGTCATAATTCAAATAAGATAAACTCCCAGATACACTGGCCTTTTGACAAATAATACGCACAATTCCATAGGAGTATTTTATAAAAATGTCCAGGCATATGGCCCGATCCCATCATAATCTGGTATATAACCATAGATACATCTATTATATTGCAGAGGCGAACGGATCGCTCCCATGAGAGTGTGATACATAATCCTGCCGAGGTGAACGACCCGATTGTAGTGACCCGGCCCTGTCGTTTCGTGAGTTATAAGCCCGTTTCCTCCATTTCTTCTTCCTTTTGTGTTCTTCAGCTGTATTTTTATCGTATCGTATTGGTTGGTTCGGGTCCTGAGTGATTTTCAGAGTGGAATGAGATAGTCTCCTATTTAGAAGCTTAAGTTGGAAAAAGTCAATCAAATGTTGACTTATGAGTAAACATCTCATATTTGGATTTTTTTTGGTTCGGTTAGCTTCGTTAGGTGATTTTGGACTTAGGAGCGCGTCTAGAATGTAATTTTGAGGTCCGCAGTAGAATTAGGCTTGAATTGGCTAAAGTTGGAAATTTGGCGATTTTGGTTAGCAGTGGAAAATTTGATATCGGGGTCCGAAAGTTGGAGTAGGTTCGTAGTGTCATTTGTGACGTGTGTGCAAAATTTGAGGTCATTCGGACGAGGTTTGGTAGGTTTCGGCGTCGTTTGCGAAATTTGGAAGTTTAGAAGTTCTTAGGCTTGAATCCGAGGGTAATTTGGTGTTTTGATGTTGTTTTGAGTGATGTGAAGGTGAGACTAAGTTCGTATGATATTTTGGGATTTGATGGTATGTTTGATTGAGGTCCCCGGGGCCTCGGGTGAGTTTCAGGTGGTTAATAGATCGTTTTTGGACTTTGCAAAATGGTTGTTAGCTGCTGGTGTAATTTTATGGTTTCCTTATACGCGATCGCGTGGATAGGTCCGCGATCGCGTAGGCTTATTTGGGGCAGAGGCGAGTTTCTTCTATGCGATCGCATGCATGTGTGAAGATGTACTTCGCGAACGCGTGGCTAGTGTCGCGTTAGCCTAGAAGTAATCGAGCTGGTGAGGAGGTGAGGTAATTGCTCTACGCGATCGCGTGAGGTAAGGTGTGATCGTGTAGGTTTGAGAGGCAGTGATCCGCAATCGCGTGGGTAATTCCGCGATCACGTAGGGTTAATGTGTGGGCAGCCTATTTTGTGCTTCGTGATCGTGAGGCCATTTCCGCGATCGCGATGAAGGATATCTGGGCAGCAGTGCTAAATTTCAAAATCGAGGGTTTGAGCCTAGAGACCACGGATTTGGGCGATTTTTGAATGGATTTTGAGAGAGTTGATTGGGGTAAGTGTTTCTCACTTGGTTTTGGTTAAATTCCATGATTATATCTTGATTTTTTCATCTAAATTGGGATTTGGGGAGAAAATTGGGTGGGGGGGGGGGGGGGGGGGGGATGGAAGATGTTCTTGAGATAGATTTTTGGGGTTTTGAATGAGATTTTGATGTCGGATTCGAGTAAATTTGGTATGGTTAGACTCGTGGGTGAATGGTCTTTCTAGTTTTGTAATTTTTATCGGATTTCGAGACATGGGCCTGGAGGGCCAGGTTTGAGCCAATTTTGGATTTGGGGCCTAATTTGATAGTTTTTCTTGTGGAATTCATTCCATTAGCGTATATTGATTGTATTGTACTGGTTGTGAACAGATTAAGAGCATTTGGAGGCCAAGTCGAGGGGAAAGAGCATTGCGGAGTAGAGATTTGATCGGTTTGAGGTAAGTAACGATTGTAAATCTGGTCCTGAGGGTATGAAATCCCAAATTTTTGTATCATTTTACTATTTAGAGGTGGCGGACATGCTAGGTGACGGGCGTGTGGGCGTACACCGTTGGGGATTGTGACTTGATCCATCCCGCATCAACTGTAAAGTTGAATATTTTGTTGAAACTATATGATTCTTATGTGTTTTAGAAAGAATTTTTGTAAATCAGGATGGATGCCATGTTTAGGCCTTATGCCGGTGTTGTTTGGACTCTTAGAGGTATTTTCTTACTATCTTCTCACTGTTTTCGATTGGACATCTATACTAAGTCATGTTTATACTTATTTACTGCATAACTTAGTCTCTATTAGTCTGTTTGATGCACCATATACATGTTGTTTGGGCTGAATACTTTATTTTTCTGAGAGCCCGAGAGGATGGAGAGGTTTATGACTGAGTGAGGCCGAGGTCCTGATTTGTGAGGATATTTATGGGATCAGGATGCACATCGCAACATGTTTGATATAGGCTGAGGGCCTCATTGATTTATGCCATGATTGGCTTGATATAACACTTGGGATGAAGGAGCCCTTCTGGAGTCTGTACACACCCCTAGTGAGCGCAGGTACCTACTGAGTGTGAGTGCTGAGTGCTGAGTGCTGAGTGACTGGGAGGCATGAGTGGCAGTTAGGTTTTCCCGAGGGGCTGTATACAAGTGATTGTGAAGTTTGCCCGATGGATTGTATATAAGTGATGTTTGTCCGAGGGGATGATTATGATTTCATCATTTTTGCTTACCTTTGCATTGAGACTTTGTTTGAAAACGGTTGAAAGATGTCTTTAAATGATTTTACTGGAACTGGATTTAAACAGGCTGGTTTGATTCAAACTCTGGTTTTAAAGCATGTCGTATTTTACTGAGTTTTTGTGATATGAACTTTACTTGCATTATTGCTCGTCACAACTTCTCATTCTTTATTTACTGTTGTTACTTACTGAGTTGGCGTACTCACGTTACTCCTTGCACCTTGTGTGCAGATCCAGGCATATCTGGACACGGTAGCGGATGTTGACTATTCCGGTTGCAGGTTTCTTGGAGATAGCAAGGTAGATGCCTGGCGATCGCAGCCTTGCTCTTCTCCCTCTTTATCTTCCTTTAGTAGTATTTAGTTATTTTCCAGACTATGTTAGTCTTGATATTGTCAGACAAATTGTAGTAGATGCTCATGACTAGTGACACCCCGATGTCGGGCTTTTCTTTTCCACACTTTTGTTTTGATTTGAACTCCTTTATGAAGGTTTTATATTTAATAGATTTGAAATTATCTCTGAAATGGAAATATCGATTCGTTTTGGTAATTGTCGGCTTGCCTAGTACCACGATAGTGCCATCACGACAGGGTTACTTTTGGGTCGTGACAAATTGGTATCAGAGCCTAGGTTACATAGGTCTCACAGGTCATGAGCAAGTTTAGTAGAGTCTTGTAGATCGGTACGGAGACGTCCGTACTTATCTTCGAGAGGCTGCAGAACCCTTAGGAAAAATCTCATATTCTTGAACTTTTGTCGTGAGAATCTGTTGATGCTGGTAACTAAACTTCTATTGTTTCATTCTCTCATAGATAGTGAGGGCTCGCACTACCGGACAGAGTGACCAGCCACCAGTACGACCAGCCATGCCCGCGAGAGGTCGAGGCCGTGGTAGGGGTAGAGGTGCAGCCCGCATGATAGTCAGGGCAGTACTTGTAGACCCTCTAGTTTCTCCAGAACAAGTCCCAGTCGCAGATGCTCCAGCGAGACCAGCTCAGGCACCACCTGTGCCTATTGTGATTCCTGTCCTTCAGGAGGCCCTAGCTCAGGTTTTATCAGTATGTACTGGCCTTGCTCAGGCGGTCTTTGTATCTACGGTCGCAACTACTTCTCAGGACGGGGGAGGCACTCAAAGTCCCGCCGCCCGCACACCGGAGCAGGTTGTTCAGGGACTTCAGATACTGGGGGCACCACCAGCCCAGTCGGTTGCAGCTGCTCAGGACTATGTAGTTCCTGTTATGCTTGAGGATGAGCAGCATAGATTGGAGAGGTTTGGTAGACTCCAACCTCCATCTTTCAGTGGTGCATAGGGTGAGGATGCACATGGTTTCTTGGATAAGTGTCAGAGGATGCTCCAGACACCAGGTATTCTGGAGATCAGTAGGGTCTCATTCACTACTTTACAGTTCTCTTGGGCTGCATTTAGTTGGTGGGAGGCTTACGAGAGGCGTAGGCCGGTTGGAGCAGCACACCTTACTTGGCAGCAGTTCTCCGTTCTCTTTCTGGAGAAGTTTGTACCTCAGTCCCGCAGAGAGGAGCTGCGCAGATAGTTTTAGCAGCTTCAACAGGGTGATATTTCTGCAACACAGTACGAGATGCGGTTCTGTGAGTTGGCCCGTCATGCGATATGGTTGGTTCCCACAACCGCAAGAGGATCAGGAGGTTTATAGATGGCCTCGATTTTCAGCTTTGATTACTTATGACCAGAGAGAGAGTGTCTGGTGCTACTTTAGTTGAGTTTCTCGAAATTTCTCGACACATTGAGATGGTCCGTGGTCAGGAGAGGGTTGAGAGGGAGGCCAACATGTCTCGTGGTCAGGGTGGATTCAGTGGTTCTCCTCATGGGAGTCAGTTCCAGCACGGCTGAGGCCGTCCATTCAGGAACGCTCAGTCAGCTCGCCCAGTTCGCCGTGGTGCATCATCGGGCCATGGTTCTCACAGTTCTCATCAGAGCCACTCATCACTTAGTGCCCTCACGGCCCAGAGTTCATCCCGTGCTCCATCAGTTCAGGCTCCTCCATGCCAGGTTCTTCTACCAGTTATCCCGGTGCTAGGGGTTCCCTTCAGTCCCCGTCACCAGCACCAAGGGGTTGTTTTGAGTGTGGGGAGTTTGGGCATATGTGGAGGAAGTGTCCTCGTCGTCATGGGGGTCCCCCTCAGTAGAGGAGTCACCCATCAACTTCAGCACCATTTGCTTCACCATCCGCCCAGTCAGCTAGGGGTGGAGGTCAATCAGCTAGAGGTCTCCCTAGAGGGGGAGGTCGATCATGTGGTGGTCAGGCCCGTTTCTATGCACTCCTAGACAGACCAGATGCTATTGCTTCAGATGCCGTGATTACAGGTATTGTCTTAGTTTTTCAAAGAGATGCCTCCGTATTATTTGACCGTAGTTCCACATATTCATATGTTTCCTCATATTTTTCTCATTTTCTGGATATGCCCTGTGAGTCTTTAGTTTCATCTGTTCATGTATCTACTCCTATAGGCGATAACTATTATTGTGGACCGCGTATATCGGTCATGTGTGGTGGCTTTTGGGGGTATGGAGACCTGAGTGGACCTTTTGTTGCTCAGTATGGTTGACTTTGATGTGATATTGGGTATGGATTGGTTATCTCCATGTCATGTTGTTCTATATTGTCACGCTAAGACCGTGACGTTGGCGATGTTGGGATTTTCGAGGGTTGAGTGGAGCGGTTCTATAGATTATGTACCAAGTAGGGTGATTTCATACTTAAAGGCTCAGCGTATGGTTGAGAAGGGTTGCCTATCTTATTTGGCTTTTGTGAGAGATGTTAGTGCAGAGACTCCTACTATTGATTCTGTTTCGGTAGTACATGATTTTTCGACTGTGTTTCCTGCAGACCTATCGAGCATACCGCCTGACAGGGATATTAACTTTGGTATTGATTTGGTACCGGGCACTCAGTCCATTTCTATTCCTCTGTATCGTATGGCAGCGGCGGAGTTGAAGGATTGAAAGAACAACTTCAGGAACTCCTTGATAATGGGTTTGTTCGTCCCAGTATGTCACCTTAGGGTGCACCAGTTCTATTTGTGAAGAAGAAGGATGGTTCCATGGGGATGTTCATCGATTACAAGAAGTTGAAGTCAAGAACAAGTATCCTTTGCCTCGTATTGATGATTTATTTGACCAGCTTTAGGGAGTGAGGGTGTTCTCCAAGATTGATTTGAGGTCCGGGTATCATCAGCTGAAGATTTGGGATTCGGATATTCTTAAGACGGCTTTCAGGACCCGTTATGGCCATTATGAGTTCTTGGTGATGTCTTTTGAGTTTACCAACGCCCCAGCAGCGTTTATGCATTTGATGAACAGTGTATTCTAGCCCTATTTGGACTCCTTCATTATTGTATTCATTGATGACATCCTGGTGTACTCTCGTAGCCAGGAGGAGCATGCTCAGCATTTAAGGATTGTATTACAAAGATTGAGGGAGGAGAAGCTTTATGCAAAGTTCTCTAAGTGTGAGTTTTGGCTCGGCTCAGTAGCATTCTTAGGTCACGTGGTCTCTAGTGAGGATATTCAGGTGGATCCGAAGAAGATATAGGCGGTGAAGAGTTGGCCTAGATCGTCCTCAGCCACGAAGATTGGGAGCTTTCTTGGTTTGGCGGGTTACTACCATCGCTTCGTGGAGGAATTTTCATATATTGCATCTCCCTTGACCAAATTGACCCAAAAGGGTGCTCCATTCAGGTGGTCGGACGAGTGTGAGGAGAGCTTTCAGAAGTTCAAGAATGCTTTGACCACAACTCCAGTGTTAGCTCGGCCATTAGCTTCATGTTCTTATACCGTGTATTGTGATGCCTCGAGGATAGGCATTAGATGTGTTTTGATGAAAGAGGGTAGGGTGATTGCCCATGCATCTCGCCAGTTGAAGACCCACGAGAAGAACTATCTTGTCCATGATCTTGAGTTAGCAGTCATTGTTCACGTCTTGAAGATTTGGCGTCGCTATTTGTATAGGATTCATTGTGAGATCTATAATGATCACCGGAGTCTGCAGTATCTGTTTAAACAGAAGGATCTTAATTTGCGTCGGCGGAGATGGTTGGATCTTCTTAAGGGCTATGATATCACTATTCTGTACCATCGGGGGAAGGCCAATGTGGTGGTCGATGCTTCGAGTCGTAGGGCGGAGAGTTTGGGGAGTTTAGCATATCTTCCAGCAGTAGAGATAACCTTGGCATTGGATGTTCAGGCCTTAGCAGGTCAGCTTATGAGATTGGATATTTCGGAGCCGAGTCGGGTATTGGCTTGCGTGGTCTCCAGGTCTTTTCTTTATGAACGTATCAGGGAGCGTCAGTATGATGATCCCCACTTACTCGTTCTTCAGGATAGGGTCCGGCGAGGTGATGCTACAAATGTGACTATTGGTGATGACGGCGTGTTGAGGATGCAGGACCAGATATGTGTGCCTAATGTAGATGGGCTTCGGGAGTTGATTCTTGAAGAGACCCACAGTTCGCAGTATTCCATCCATTCGGGTGCCACGAAGATGTACCAGGATTTGAGACAGCACTATTGGTGGAGGCGGATGAAGAATGATATAGTTAGGTTTGTAGCTCGGTGTCTCAACTGTCAGCAGGTTAAGTATGAGCATCAGAGACCGGGTGGCTTTCTTCAAAGGTTAGAGATCCCGAAGTGGAAGTGGGTGCGAATCACCATGGACTTTGTAGTTGGGCTCCCACGGACTTCGAGGATGTTTGATGCTATTTGGGTATTATGGATCGGCTGACCAAGTACGCACACTTTATTCTTGTTGGTACTACTTACACTTCAGAGCGGTTGGCTGAGATTTATATCCGGGAGATTTTTCACCTGCATGGTGTCCCAGTTTCCATCATTTCAGTTATAGGTACTCAGTTCACATCGTAGTTTTGGAGGGTTGTGCAGCAAGAGTTGGGTACTCAGGTTTAATTGAGCATAGCTTTTCACCCTCAGGGGGACGGGAAGTCCGAGTGCACTATTTAGATATTGGAGGACATGTCGCGCGCTTGTATCATTGACTTTGGTAGTTGACCAGTTTCTACCGCTCGCGGAGTTTGCATATTAAAATAGTTATCAGTCGAGTATTCAGATGGCTCCGTATGAGGCTTTATATAGGAGGAGGTGTAGGTCTCTGGTAGGATGGTTTGTTGGGTGAGGCTACGCTCTTTGGTACAGACTTGGTTCAGGATGCATTAGATAAGGTGAAATTGATTCAGGAGCAGCTTCGCATGGTGCAGTCTAGGCAGAAGAGCTTTGCGGACAGGAAGGTCTGTGATGTGTCTTTTATGGTTGGGGAGAAGGTTTTGCTGAAGGTATCACCCATGAAGGGTGTTATGAGTTTTGGGAAGAGGGGCAAGTGTCGCGCCCCCCTCTTTCCTCCCCTTTCGGATCGGTCAGGGTATTCGACATTATTGGGACAACTCGTTTCCTTTTGGGAAAGGGATAAGGAATTGAAGATTCGCCACCTAACGATTTTTAAGGTGCATTAGGGCACCTACTAAGGGTCATTATAACACAGATTTGAATAACCAGAGATTGGGTAAGGGCTTGAAATTACTTCAAGGGGAAGGTGTTAGGCACCCTTCAAAGTCCACAACTGTGGTTCCCGGCCAAACAACCTTTGTGAATTTAGACAAGTAGAAAATAGCAACTAAAGTTTAAACAAGTAAAAGATTTTGAAAAGATTCGCAGTCTAAGCACACATATGTGCTAAAGTTTTAAAAGATTTAAGGTCTAAAATACATATGCAAGGTTTGAAAGAGTTATGATCTAAACATACATATGTAAGGGATAGGGGGTCCTAGGTTGTTTATCCTATAGGATCACATTGGTACAATGCCCGGTAATCACTCCTCAGAAGAGGGGCTACACGTTGCATTAGCCACCGGTCATCATATCTATATCTACCCTTTCCCACCCCTTAGCGGTTATTAAAGCGAGTGTTGTTTAACGATCTCTATGCGTGTTGTTATTCGTCCCTGCTTAATGATCTTGGAGGAGATTAGGACCTCTACCTATAGGCAGTTCTAGACAGACCCCTAAGGTTTAAAAGGAGAAAATACTAGGCGACAAGCAAGAACAAATAGGACTTTAGCAGATAAAAACAGGAAAGAAGCAATTAAGAGGCTCAAGTTTACCTCCACAAATATTGCATGTAAACAGCACGTCTCAAACACAAACAAGGGCAGTATTATTAAGCAGGATCCTAAAACATGATGTCTAATTGAATATCAAAACACAGAAGATATACAGTTTCAATTTTATAGACTCAATAGCAAGGACCTAATTAGTTTGCCTACTAATTTTAAGCATGTTAGCCTTTAGAAGTGTTCTAGCTTNGGTGTGCTTAATAATTACCAGAATTGTTAAAAAACAGTTCAGAGGTTGTTTTACCTAAAGCATGATGTTCTAGGTGATATGATTATGCAGAGATTGTTACTAGTTTTAATAAGAGCAAGACAATTAGATTTGACGTTGTTTCTACTTTTTTTATGAGTCAGTAGTTAAACTAGGCGTGGTTAAGCAGATGTAAGCGAAATCCTAGAGCATGGTATCTAATATGCACATATAAATGCAGGATGGTTAAGACATAATTTTAGGATACACAGAATTCCTAAAGGCATGATTTCTAAAATGCACAAAGAGTTACAGGGTGATGGAGACATGATTTTGAATGCACAGGAACATCTTTTATGTTAACGTTTCCTAGGAGCAGGATTTCTAAGCGATAAACATAAAGCATGGATGAGATGCTGAAGCAGTAGACATGAAATAATAGGAACATGGTATCTAATGCATGCTTGTCATGGTTTGAATGAACATGTTGGTCCTAAAACATGGATTCTAATGCAGATAGAAACAATGTAAAGCTTAAAACGTGATTTCTACCCAATAATGTTAACAGAACTATATGGCTACCCTCCCCACTTCACTAGCCATCCCCAATGTCTGTTAATAAATAATTATTACAGACCAGCTGAGTAAATTACACAAATAGATAAAGGAAAAGAAGAAGTTAAATTATAGGGAGCCTGAAAAATAGGCCCAGATTCTCAGGACCTCAAGTGCCCAAATATTTCATAGCCTTTCTCATATTCGGGTGTGTCAGAGTACCCTAAGGACCTCAAGGGATCCTGGGCAGTGCTCACACCTAGATTTCATAACCAAAAATTGAGTAAGTGCACTGTGGAAGGGCCAACCCCAGTGCATCAGAGTTCAGAGGGATCTCACAGGAATCCCAAGGCAGTCATACACTGAAGGGGCAGAACCTAAGGACCTAAGAGTAGAGTGAGAGTGCTTGACATAGTTTTGAAAAGGTTTTAATAGGAAAGACAGTGTTTGAAAAAGACTTAGTTGAACAGTTTTATAAAATAGGAGAGAGTTGTTTAGTAAAAAATAGTTTTTGAAAAGACTAGGATGATTAACAAACAGTAGACTAATCACAGCACAAATAGATTCAGCTCATCCAAATCACAGTCCTTCATACAGGGGTGATGGGAATTGAGGATACATAGAGCACAGAGTATACAAGAGCATAGAAGTTCTTGTAGGGGGTTTATGGGGATTAGGGGATAGCTAATGGTATCAACACAGCATGAATTTCAGAATCAACACAGAATCAGACAACTTGGGATACAAATTCCTTTGCAAAGAAAGGTTCATACTAGATACCAGGTAAACATAAGATAGAGTAGAGTCACATTGGGACATACTACAAGGGGGTAACATATTCATAAGCATACTGATCCTAAGGGGGAGTGGGACATAACATAATATGCTAGATGAACAATGATGTAGACATGTAAATTACATGTTGAACAGCAAAACCGTAGATAAAAACAGATCATAAACATGATAAACTGAAGCAGTAAAAGAAACATGTTGGTTTTGGGACTTGAATTGAAATCAGAACATACCAGTAGATAGTAAACACAAAGTGAAGGATAGGAGAGCACAATAATTAGCCTTGGCTTGAAGCCGGATAATTCAGAACAGTAGTAAGTAACAAAGAAAGAAAGAGAGCAGAAAAGCTTTAAGTATGAAAGAGAGTTTTTGAACTAATGTGTCCGTGTGTGTTGAGTTCAGTGTAAGTGTCTGAGTATGTATTAGTGTGTAAATATATATAGTAGTTTGAAACTAGATAAAATAAGGTAAGAAACACAATTAGGCAGTAAGTTACGGAGCTCAGAACCAATTAGAGCAACAATCAGTCCAACTACTCCCTTAATTAAGGGAGTCATTTCAAACGGTAAAAGACAGGAAACAAGTAAGGAAAGGGATTATGTATGACTGGAGCATAAATAAGGAAACAATTTCAATCAGTGCCGGTAATTGGGCTAAGTACATAGGATTCTAATTAAGGAAATAACATAAGAATCAATTTGACAGCATAGTCGTCCATAAAATAAGGCAAGAAATAAATTAAGGTCGGAAAATCAGCAGGGAAATCGTCATAAGAGATTAGTGAAAAGTATCAATTAAAGGAAATTAGGGATTCAAATAGGAACAATACTGATTAAAGGGAATCAACACAGATTGCACGGAATAAACACATGATAAGCAAGGAAAAAGGCAAGAATCAGAACCCTAACAAGCATGGTAAAGTAAAAATCGAGATTCAAAACTGGAATATAATACTAATGAACACAAACTTCTGAGAGTAAGTGAGGTAAGCACATAAGCGACAGGAATAGGCAGAATAAGAAACCCTAGTAAGTCAAATAGGGTGAAAATCACAAAATACTCAGATTAATCAAAGCATATTCATGAGAATCAAACATGCAAGCAAGTTGAAAGAACGAAAAGTAAAGATGAACTCAAAACCCAAAGATTAACCCAAGAAACTTAAGGTTTTCAACATAATAAATCAAATAAAGGAAAAACTTAAATAAATCGTTTAAACATAGTGAAAATTACAGAATAACACTGAAATCAGAAGAGGAATCATTTTTGAAAAGGGGTTAAGAAACCCTAGTTTGAAGATGAATAGATGCTTTAGAAAATCGGAAAACTCTTTAAGAAAACAGTAAAGGTAACTCGTTTAGACTCAGATCTGTTACAGATCTAAGGAGTCAATAGCTAGAGTTAGGGTTTCAGAGAGAGACAACCCAGAGACGAGAAGATACCGACTTAGAAACCATAGGTCCAGTAAGGAAATAGAGCGATCTTACTCAAAAGGCCATGGTGGCCTGAGAATGGTGAGCACGGACCCGGGGGAGGGGGTGAATGAACAATCAACTGGTCCCTTGAGGACCTCAGGGGTGTGAGAATCAGGCCATGGACAGGAGCCATAGAGGCTAGGGGTAGAGAACCGCCATTGTTACTGGCGAACCAGAAAATAGCGAGGGGATTAGGTGTCACGACCCGATTTTAACTCCGGAGGTATCGTGACGGCACCTAGTCTCTACGACTAGGTAAGTTTAATTGCGGAACCACATACTAAATAAAAACAATAGAAATAAAGATGAAATAAGCGAGTCTACAATGAAACATCGCCACTTGGCGCATACAAAATACAACTTTCCCAAAAACTCGGAATATCACTTTAGTCACAAGCTCTGTCTCAAAATAGCTCTATACAACAAGAGAGAATTTACATGAAAAAAAAAAAGAAATCTATCTAAATCTGGAGTGGAAGGTGACTCGAAGGACTCTGCGGACGCGGCAGAATTACCTTTCGGTCTCCTAAAAAAAAGCTGTTGCTCGGACCCCTAGCCACGAAACTAAGCGCTGGTATCTGGATCTGCACACGAAAAACATGTGCAGGAAAGGGCATGAGTACACCACAAATTGGTACCCAGTAAGTGATAGGCCTAACCCCAGTCAAGTAGTGACGAGGTCAGGTTAAGGCTCTACTGAATTTTTATAGTAAAACAGTATAAAAAATATGAACAGAGAGATATAATAAGCTAAGGCGAATCAGTAGGAACAATGAGCTAAAAGAAAATAATAACTGGGATCCCTCGGCTCAGCAAAACATATATCACAGTAATAAGTATGCAATGCAGTACAGAATATGCAATGCAGTACAGGGGGAAACCTCCCGGAATCTCGTCTGTAGTCCCAATTTAAATATGCAATGTAGTACAGGGGGAAAGCTCCCGGAATCTCGTCCGTAGTCCCAATTTAAATATGCAATGCAGTACAGGGGAAAAGCTCCCGAAATCTTGTCCATAGTCCCAATTTAAATATGCAATGCAGTACAATACCAAATACAATTTTTATTTAAAATAGTTCATAAAAATCACAGGAAAAATATGGATAAAACTACCTAAACATGGTACACATTGTAATAACTAGGTAAAATTCAGGTAAAACATGTAGGCATGCTATTTCCTAATCTAAACTACATAGTCAATACATGAATCAGTGAAATAGGAGGGAAATGGTTTGAGTCATGGAGGGAAAAATAGAGTTTAGCAACAATGGCCCGTGTACGTACTTGTCACCTCACGCACACGGCGCCCAAACAACATAGAACAATATTAAAATAGCCTAAGGGAAGTCCCCAACACAGAGTTAGGCAAGCCAATTACCTCGACTGCGCTACTCAACTCAAAACCAGGCTCTTTCCACGAGTATCCGACTCCGAATGGCCCAAATCTATTCAATTCGATTGCATAATGTAAATATCACCTTAAGGAATCAAAATAGCTAATAAGTTCAAAGCTAATACGCGAAATTAGGAAAATCGCCCAAAAAGTCCTCCGGGCCCACGTCTCGAAATCGAGTGAAAGTTACAAATTTAGAACACTCATTCAGTCACGAACTCACACGAACAAGAATCATCGAAAACCGACGACAAAATCCTATTAAATTCTCGAATTTTCTAATTAGGGAAACTTCTTCCCATTTGCATGAATTTTCACCTAAATCCCTTAATTGCATGGAAAAAAAGGCCATAGATTAATGATATACAAAGGGAATAGGGTTAGGAATTGTTACCTATGAAACTTATCCTCAAAACTCACTCCAAATCGCCTACACCCGAGCTCTAAATGATTTTTGAAGTTATGAAATTCAAGCCCTCGAATCTGATATATCTGCCCAGCGATTTCCACACCTGCATCCCTTGGAAAACCAACCGCACCTGCGAGGACTGGGTGACTTGGCCAAGCCAGCACCTGCGAGCCCCTCGTCCGCACCTGCAGAAAGTCCATCGTAGGTGCAAGACACCAGAACCAGCAATGGTTCAGCTGTTCTTCCAAGTACTAAATTCACTCGTTGAGCATCGGAAACATCCCCGAGGCCCCCGGGGCCTCAACCAAACTTACCAACCAGTCCTAATACCTAATCCAAACATAGTTGAGCCTCCAAAACACATCACATAACACCAAAATCACCAATTATACATGGATTCAAGCCTAAGAACTTATGAAATTTCCAATCTCCACAACCGATGCCGAAACACCTCAAACTAGTCCGAATGACCTCAAATTTTACACACAGGTCACAAATGATACAACGGACCTACAGCCACTCTCGGAAATTTCATTCCGAGCCCGATATCAAAATTCCACCTATCGGCCAAAATCGCTGAAATTCTAACTTTCGCCAATTCAAGCCTAAATCTACTACAGCCCTCGAAAGCACATTTTGGACACGCCCCTAACTCCGAAATGACCCAACGGAGCTAACGAGTCAACGGAATCCCATTCTGGACCCGTCTTCCCACAATTCCAACTATGGTCCGATTTCTAAAGCTTAAACTCACATAGAAAGACTATTTGTCCAAAAACTCTCTGAATTTCACCGCTCAACGTTCCAACAATTCCCAAAAGCAGAAATAGACATGGGGAAAGAAGTTATTAGGGGATCAGGGCGCTAACTCTCAAAACGACCTATCGGGTCGTTACATTAGGGTTTGGGTAGAGAGGATTTGAGAAAGAAGGGGAAGGGGATGACGGCGGATAGAAGATGAGGGAAATGAGAGAAATGAGGGTTTCAGAGGGGGTCATTTGGATTAATTAAGGAAAGGGTATATTTGGACCGTTGATCTAAGTGATCAACGGTCAAGATTGAAATGAGGTATTGGATTGGGTATATCAGATTGGGCTCAAGGTTATTTGGGCTTGGGGTCTGTTGGGGTTGATTTAATAAGGTTTGGGCTAAATTATAACTAAAAGGTGCAAAATGGCTATTTATGGAATAATTTGGCCTCAATAGGCCCATAAACAATAAATTAAATCAAGAAATGCTCTTTGAAATCATTTGTGATGCAATTTTATAATTATTTATTGGGAATAAAATACTGGACAAATTAATAAAAATGTAGGAAAATTATGAAAAAATACCAATTGCTATTAATGCATGATTTTGAAGGTATATATGCAATTTAAAAAATCTTTGGGGAAAAAATGGGTATCAACAGTTGTCCCTCTTTACCCGGAAAGGATGAAAGAGTTGTCGGGTAAAGATATGATGGCTAATTTTTGACCGAGCGAGACGGTTTGGGAGATTTAGGCCGCACCCTGGCTTCTGAGCTGCCTATATATGCCTGGTTTTACAAGAATCAGGCCGTATGTAGTTCCAGATTCATCGGCGAAGTATACCGGTGAAACCATCACAAGAACGGACGCAATATCTAGGGCTAGATGAATGAATGGTGTGTGGCGGACATGCTAGGTGACGGGTATGTGGGCATGCACCGTTAGGGATTGTGAGTTGGTCCGTCCCGTATCAACTGTAAAGTTGAATATTTTGTTGAAACTATATGATTCTTATGTGTTTTAGAAAGAATTTCTGTAAATCAGGTTGGATGCCATGTTTAGGCCTTATGTCGGTATTGTTTGGACCCTTAGAGGTCTTTTCTTGCTATCCTCTCACTGTTTTTGATTGGAAATCTATACTCAGTCATGTTTAATACTTATTTACTGCATAACTCAGTCTCTATTAGTCTGTTTTGATGCATCATATAAATGTTGTTTGGGCGGAATACTTTATTTTTCTGAGAGCCCGAGAGGATGGAGAGGTTTATGACTGAGTGAGGTCGAGGGCCTGATTTTTGAGGATATTTATGGGATTGCGTTGCATGCCGCAGCATGTTTGATATAGGTCGAGGGCCTCATTGATTTATGTCATGATTGGCTTGATATAGCGCTTGGGCTGAAGGAACCCCTCCGGAGTCTATACACACTAGTGAGCGCAGGTACCTACTGAGTGCGAGTGTCGAGTGCTGAGTGACTGGGAGAGATGAGTGATGGTGAGGTTTTCCCGAGGGCTGTATACAAGTGATTGTGAGGTTTTCCCGAGGGGTTGTATATAAGTAATGTTTGATCGAGGGGCTGATTATGATTTCATCATTTGTTGATACCCAATTTTTCCTAAAAAATATTTCAAATGCATATATGTCTTCAAAATCATGCACAATTTTCTACTTATTTTATTAATTTACCCAGTATTTTATTCCAATAAAGAATTACAAAATTGCATCACAAATGATTTCAAAATATTTTTCTTGATTTAATATTACTATTATGGTCCTATTAAGTCCAAATTATTCTATAAATAGCCAATTTGGCACCTTTTGGCTACAATTGCAATAACTTTGCAATTATAGCCCATGCATACAATTTTGTATTAGTTTTTACCAGAAATTAGTCTTTTGTATTTCAAATATTAAATAACCTTCTTTAAAACATTTCTATACATGAAATTCATTTTTTATAAATTAGTAATTATTTTACAAATTATTTTAATTAATTTATTTTGGGTATTTGACAAATAGCCTATTATTATTTCAATTGCAGCCTATATAACCAGCGCAAAACACCTTATTAGCTAGCCCAATACAACCAGGCCCAAACCCCTACCTAACCCGACCCAATTCCGCTTGAATCCTGGTCNAAAAAAAAAACCCTCTCATTTCATTCACCCCCTCCGCCGTCACACTTCGTTCTCCCCTCCAAATCCTCTCTGCCCTAACCCTAATCTCACCTCGTCGTCACTCTCCATCATCAACCATGGTGGTTCCTCACCACCCTCAGGCCGCTCATGCCTCTCTTATGATGGTAGTACTTGTCTCTAAAGTCCTCTAGGGACCAGGGTCAGTCCCCCTTACGAATTTGGCTTTCTCTTGCCTGTTTCAGGCCGTTCTGGTTCGATCTCTAGTAAGATCTTCTTGCTTTTACCTAAACCTATGGATTTCTAAGCTTCGTTTTCGTCTCTATGCTATTTTCTCAAAACCCTAATTTCTATCTCAGATATGTACAGATCTGAGATGAATCGAACCTATCTCACATGTTTCCTTGAAAGTTTTCTGATTTTTCAAGTGATTTTCCGTTTTCCTAAAATTAGGGTTTACTAAAAATCATCTTCTCCAAAAAGTTTTCTGATTTTGAATGTTTAATCTTCTGTTCTTATGTGCTTTTGACAGATCTATGTTGAGTTTGCCTAAACCCTAGTCGATTTATCCTAAAACTCTATTTTTTTATATTTTGCTTCGGTTCTGGGTTTTCCGTGTTACTTGTGGCATTGTTTCGCTTTTTTGCTTCGATTCTGAGTTTTTCAATGTTACTAGTTGTATTGATTCACTATGTATCTTTGACCTACACGATTTTTCTTAGTCAAATTCAGTGTCTTATGATTTTTACCCTAGTTCATCTCTATTAGGGTTTCTGAGTCAATTTTCCGGACTAATTTCTATGTATTTCTGAAGTTTTACTTAACTCATTCTCTATTTGTGGAAGTTGATATCTTTATCCCCAGAAATCAGTATTACTTTGAAATTCTGACTAATTGATTTGCTCTGTTAGAGATTTTGTATGCCCAAGTCTTGCCTGTTTCCTTGGTTACGACCTTACTTATCCATCCCTGCCTTATTTAATTGCCTGTATAACTGTGGATTATTACTGCTTCCTTTACATGGTATGATTGGGATTCTTTCCTTAATTAGACCCCTGTTATTATCGTTTGGTCAATTTCCCTTAATTAAAGGAGCTTATTCTGGCTCCTTATTTGGTTTGATTTGAATTTCTTGCCTTAATTGAGTCCCTGTTATTACCGTTTGAATCAATTGCCCTTAATTAAAAGGGTCTATTCTGAACTCCTTATGTGATTGGACTCTGTGATTTCCTTAATTGCTGGTTTCTGATTTCTTTTACCTTGTTTGTCCTACTCTTAAACTACTATACAAACTCTCTTGTTTTACCTCTCAAGACACGAACAAAGTTCAGAATACACACATGAACACTCAAACTCTCTTTTCTTTCTCTGCTACTTGTGTTAACTCTTGGTCTAGCCGGCTGAAAGCCAAGGCTAGAGATTGGAACTATACCTGCTTTATATTCTGCACTCATTTCTTCAACTGGTATGTCTCTAGTTAAATTTTGAAAACCAAACTCTATGTGTTTCATTCCTGCACTATTCCATTGACCATGAATCCAATATGTTTTCCTGTTTACTTTCTTGCTTAGCATGTTTAAAGCCCTGTCCTGTTCAATGTATAACTAGCATGTCGAAATCATGTTTGTTCAATCTGTAATTAGCATGTATAAACATAGTTGTCTATTTGATTGTTTGTCCAGCATGTCTACTTATCCCTGCCTATTCTTCTTCAGTCTCTTAGGACATTCGATTGACCTTAATTGTGTGTCTAATCTTGTCCATTACCCCCATTGCTTGCAACATGGCTTTACTGCATCCTTGCTCTATGTCACCAATTACTTACTATCATGTCTAACATGTTAATGCTATAAAAAAACTCCTAAGTGTTCTATGCAATCTGTTGTCTATATGCCTCCATGTACCCTGTTCATGTGTTCCTTAATGTGTATTCGATGTGTCCCCAACCCCTTTATCCCTGTGTGGAATCTGTTTGCCAAGTGTTTTCTGAATCAGGTTGTTCGATGACCAATTCGTTTGTGTTCTGATTTCAGAAGTGTTTTAGTATTTTTCTCAAACTATTTTACTACTAAACTTGTTTCTACTTTAGAAAATCTTTTTCTCTCCTAGAGTTATCTCAACACTGTTTTTCTTATCAAAACCTTTTCAAGACTATGTCAAGAACTCTCACTTCAATCTTAGGTCAATAGGTTCTGCCCCTCCAGTGTGTGTACTGCCTTGGGATCCTTGAGATTCCTCCGAACTCTAGCACACTGGGGCTGGCTATTCTACACTGCACTTACTCAATCCCTGTTATGAAAGTCTATGTGTGAGCACTGCTCGGGATCCTTGAGGTCCTTAGGGAACTCTGACACACCTGGACTTGAAATTTCCTGAAATCCTTGGCATTTGAGACTGCTGAAGGCCTGGTATCTTCCGTCTGTATTTGGGCCTGCTTCAGGCTCCTTATAGTTTAACTTCTTCTCTTTTTTATTTATTTATGTAATTCGTTCAGCTACTGGTTTGTAATAATTAATTTGTAAACAGATATTGGGGTGACTAATGAAAAGGGAGGGTAGTGTATGGTACTGTGGGTAAAAACTGGGTAGAAACCATGTTCCTAGGCTTTATACTCTGCGAATCTGCATTAGAAGTCATGTCTTAGGACTAATGTGGTCATTTGCATCCAAATCATGTTACATGCATTAGATATCATGTTCTTAGGGCTTCACGTTTATTGCTTCAGCATATTACTAATCCATGCTTCAAGTTTGCATAAGTGCTTTCACTTAGAAATCCTGTTGTTAGGCTACTGACACTGTCTAATGAATCTATCATTCCTGTATGCATTTAGATATCATGTTCTAGGAATTCTGCTTGCATTTTTTTGATTATGCCTAGTTCCATTAAAATAACTAACTTATCCATGAAAACGCATAAAAAATCGTCTTTCACATAATTGTCATACTTCTGAATAAAAACTAATACAAATTCCCCTTTGTAAGTCTTCGTCACCTAGAGCAGCATGTTGTAGGTTAAACAACTTCTAAACTGTTTAAACAACTCTTGTAATTGTGATTGCACAGTCCCACTCCTAGGCAAGCCTTAGGTAATTAGTCTCTATAAACTGGAAATTGCGTGTTAATTGTGTTTACGGCTTAAAGTCCTACAAGTCTTAAAATCAGTAGGCAAATTGATTAGGACCCTGCCATTGCATTATGACAGAGTGTAGCATGTTCTGTATATTCATGTTCACTTAGATACCCTATTTTAGGATCATTTCTCTAATAAAAAGCTGCCTTTGTTTGTGTGTTGAGACGTGCTATTTATTTTCATTATGTGTGGAGGTGAATCTGAAACTCTTAACTGTTTTTGTTACTTATGTGCTAGTCCTACTTATTCTTGCTTGTCGCCTAGGTTTCCCTTTTAAAACCATAGGGGTTTGTCTAGAACTACCAGTATACTAGAGGTCCTAAACTCCTCCGGGACCCCAAAGAAGGGACGGGTAACAGCACGCGTAGAGCTCGTTAAACAAAACTCGCTTAATAACCGCTAATGGGTGGGACAATGGGTAGATAAGGATATGATGACTTGTAAGCTAATGCAACGTGTAGCCCCTCATTGAGGAGTGATTACCGGGCATTATACAGATGTGATCTTATAGGATAAACAACTTAGGACCTCCCTTATCCTTTACATATGTGTGTTTGGACTCCTAATCTGTTAAGACCTTTATTTGTTTACATATGTGTGCTTGGACTGCTAATATGTTAAGACCTTTATTTGTTTACATATGTGTGCTTAGACTATTTACTTGTTGCTTGAATGAATTCACAAAGTTGTTTGGTCGAGACCCACAGTTGTGGACTTTGACAGGTGCCTAACACCTTCCCCTTGAAGTAATTTCAAGTCCTTACCCAATCTCTGGTTATGCATTTAGTGTTATGAATGACCCTTAATAGGTTCCCTAACGCACCTTAATTCGTTATGTGGCGACTCTTCAAACTCATTATACCCCGTTCCCAAAAGGAAACGAGTTGTCCCAATAATGTCGAAAACCATGACCAATCCGAAACGGAGATGGAAAAAGGGGGCGCAACATCATTTTTGCTTACCTTTGCATTGAGTCTTTGTTTGAAAATTGTTGAAAGGTATCTTTAAATGATTTTACTGGAGCTGGATTTAAACGAGCTGGTTTGATTCAAACTCTGGTTTTAAAAGCATGTCGTATTTTACTGAGTTTTTGTGATATGAACTTTACTTGCATTATTGCTCGTCACTACGTTTCAGTCTTTATTTACTATTGTTACTTACTGAGTTAGCGTACTCATGTTACTCCATGCATCTTGTGTGCAGGTCCAGTCGTATCTGGACACGGTAGCGGCTATTGACTATTCCGGTTGCAGGTTTCTCGGAGATAGCAAGGTAGCTGCCTAGCGATCACAGCCCCGCTCATCTCCCTCTTATCTTCCTTTAGTTGTATTTAGTTATTTTCTAGACTATGTTAGTCTCGATATTGTCAGACAAATTGTAGTAGATGCTCATTGTGAACAACTAATTTTTGACCACACCCAAATTCTATACTATTTTTGGTGTAAATACTTCTTTTAGATCTAATCTTAATATTTTAATTTTTTATCTTACTCTTAATAGGTTTTATTTAAGAAAAAAAATATATATATATATATATATATAACACTTGGTTTCTTCTAATTTAAATGTAAGTTATAGTAGTATTTTTTTTAGCATAATTTAAACTTTAGTGTAAATAGTGAGTTTTCTTATTTATATAGTTTCTTTTTAAGTCTAAAAGTAAGTTGATTAGTATATATATATATATATATATATATATATATATATATATATATATATATATATATATATATATATATATGCTAAAAAGAATACTACTATAACTTACATTTAAATTAGAAGAAACCAAGTTCCACTCACACCCCCACCAACTCTCACCTTTCTCACCCTCACTTCCCACTTCCCCCACTCTTCTTTTCCATCAACACACACACCAACACATTAACTTCCCCGCTCATACACTTTATATAAGAAAAAAAGAAAATGACCGAAGAGGCACCCACTTTTAATACCCGAAGAGAGAATCAACACCGTTTGAACAATCCCCCTTTGTCTTCCTCACTTCTCATTCAACAAGAGAACAAAACAGACCTCCTCTAAAAACACTATAGCAGCACCTCCCTACACCAAAACCGCCGATGCTTGTACCTCCCCTCCTTCCAGCCGCCGGAGCTCATTTCTTCCACCACGAAAACCACCCATGGATCCCCTCTGAATCTGCCGATTTCCCACCACCAACAGCCATAAAAGAGAAAAACCAAAAAAAAAAGTGATAGAGTTCTACTCGCTTGCATTCCCGTATTTCAAAGCGACTTCAACTGGATTGTTGTTGTTTGTTGTTTTCCTCATTTCGATGTGTTGCTAAACTTTGAACCGTGGCTATTTTATGTTGGATTCCGGCGCCTAAATCTGCGCTTTGTTGCCGTCTGTATTTACTGATTTATTTTATATCAATGGAGTTTTCTTTTACCCCAGGTTCATATCTTCTCCTCATTCTGTTACAATATTGAAGCATGAATGAATGAGGTGATGCTTGTTCATAAGTTGTTTTGTTTCTTTGGATAGTTTATTGTAATTACTAGCATCCTATATTAATTTTTTCACTTCATTTAAAACTAAGCTAACTAAGTTCTTTTTAAGTGAATAAATATGAAATTATCAATTATCATTTGTGGTAATGGAAAGTAGTTATGTATGGATTTTGTGGATTAAACCAAAAGTTATTGGATTTTGGGTTTAGAATGATACTAATATTTTGAAACTTTCATTCGTGATATTTACTTTTCTTTGTTTACTGTTAATTATATATGAAGTTTTAAGTGTTCACTTGTTTTCATTATTATCTTGTACCATGTTAGATATTAGTTTTCTTTGGATTCATCACTGCTGTAAATCGTCTGTTTGGTTAAATCGAGCTAACATATGATGTAGGTTTGTTTTAGCTTATTGGTTTCATAAAGATAAAATTACAATGAGAGAAATACCACATTTTGTTAAAATAGTCCTTGTTTGTATGTAAAGTGGGGTTCGGGCCAAAATGTTTGTTGGGCCCAACATGGCTATGGGCTCAGTTCCCGTGGCATGATCACGGTACGTAAATTTCATTCGGGTGTGCATTTCACGTACTCGACCATAACTTCGAATATTAATAAAATAAACATGTGGTAAACTGCGTGTGCGTTTCATATGGTGCGATTCGCAATATGTACAAAACAAATTGTGTACACGTACGCGTGACATGATTTAAATACAGATTTTCATATAAAACCAAGGTACATGTTCGCGTGACCTTGGCCAAATAATTTTAATATTAAGGGCTATTAATATTGTACACGTACGCGTGACATAATTTTTAGTGCATTAAATAAGATGAGTACATGTACGCGTGACTCGTCTCAAATAGCTCTTTGAATACAAAGGAACAGTCAAAGCGGTAAAGATACAAAATATGCATTTAGGTGCTAAAATCAGTAATTAAACAGTTTAATAAGTCAAGTATGATCATTAAGTGACCGTGCTAGAACCAAGGAACTCGAGAATTCCTAACACCTTATCTCGGGTTAACAGAATTCCTTACCCGGATTTTTGTTTCGCAGACAATTTAAATAGAGTCAAAAAAAATTTCCTCGATTTGGGATATTAAAATAAACAGTGTCCCGGAACATCGTAAAAAATCCGGGTGGCGACTCTGAATAAATAAAATAAATTCCAAAATCGATAATGTCACTTAAAGTGGAAAAACTCCCTTATTACCCTCACCGGGGCTGAAAAAGGAGGTGTGACACTCATGACTAGTGACACCTCGATGTCAGACTTTTCTTTTCCGCATTTTTGTTTTGATTTGAACTCCTTTATGAAGGTTTTATATTGAATAGCTTTGAAATTATCTTTGAAATGGAAATATCAACTTGTCTTGGTAATGTCGGCTTGCCTAGTACCACGATAGGCGCCATCACGACAGGGTTAGTTTTGGGTCGTGACACCGATCCCATAAGATGTGCGCACTACCGAGGGTCGAACGACACGAACCATAGATGTATCTATCCTGTCGAAGCGAACGGTCCAATCCCATTAGAATAAGAAGCTTTGACGGGTCCTTGACCCCACTCACGAAGGGACATGTGAGTTATAAGGAGCTTTCAGGAAATCTTTCGATGAGAACCCATAACGCGAGATAAAATCGTAAAAGGAGTAAAATTATACGCGGCTAATCGCGAAGCCCGTCGAATCTCTAGAATAGCAAGTCTATCGCTCTACACAAGTCTAGTCTCAAGTCATAATGTAACATAAAAGAATTTAATAGGCAAGGGACTGCTCAAATAGTACAACTATAGCATGGTGTGAACCTAAGTCTACCCGAACAATAACATGGATTCAGCTATGTACGGACTCTCATCACCTCGTGCGCACGTAGCCCCTGCAACAAGTAGCAAATATCAAATACATCACCTAGGGGTAGTTTCCCTCTCACAGAGTTAGAGAGGAGACTTACCTCGCTCCGAAGTTCCATAACCGGCTCCAAAGCCTCTCTAAGAACTCAAATCGATGCTCGTTGATCCAAAAACTAGTCAAACAAGGTGCAAACCAATCAAAATATACTCTAATACCCACAATCAATCAATTTAAAAAAATTCTCAACCCCGCTCGAAAAATCAATAAAGTCAACTATCGAGCACATGTGTCTGAATTTCAAAAAAATTTAAAAATAAACTTTACTCATAACACCACAAATCAAATATATAATGTATTCCTAATTCCATGTCCAATTTCGTGGTAAAAGTCCAAAATACTAATTTCTAGGTTTCTTTCAAAATCTCATAATTTCTACTAACTTCCATGGTTAAATCCTTGTAGAATCCATGTAGTTAGCTAATAATATGCGGGAATTACTTATCTTGCAATAGATGATGAAAATCTCCCCTTGAAGCTCTCCAAAAATTGCCCAAACCAAGAGAGAAATGACTGAAATGAGCAAAATCCTGATTTAAAACAATATGCTAGGTTCGCATTTGCGGACAAAAACTTCGCATTTGCGAATGAACAGTCAACTCCAATGAACAGTGTTCGCAATTGCGATGAATAGTGTTCGCAATTGTGAATGAACAGTGCTCACCAGAAACTAGCAAACCCAAACGTCTCCGAAATGATCCAAAACCACCCCGAAACTCATCCAGAACCTCCCGTACACAAACCATATGTGAATTTCAATCATAAAACACGCTACGGACCTGCTCGCGCACTCAAAACACTGAAAAGAGGTCGTCTTGAACCGATATTGATCATGGTCAAACTCCAATTTCTTAACTTTACTAGTATTTCAATCAATGATCTAAAATATACCCAAGGCACTCGGGACCCCGTCAAATCATACCAACAAGTACTAAAATATGGTACGAACTTAGTCGAGGTCTCAAATTACATCAAACAACGTTAAAACTATGAATCGCGCCTCGAATAGAATTATAAGTTATGAAATTTCCAAATTCTATAATTTGCGCCGAAGCGTAACAATACGGAATGACATCAAATTTTGCATACAAGTCATAAATGACATTACGGACTTATTCCCACTTCCGGAATCGGAATCCGACCCCGATATCCAAAATTCTACTCCCGGTCAAACTTCCCAAAAACTTTCAATTTCTAACTTTCGCCAAATGACTCTGAAATGACGTACGGACCTTCAAATCTACATCCGGACGCGCTCCTAAGACCAGAACCACCATACAGAGCTATTTTCAGGCTCGGAATCCCAAACGAACATTGATAACATGAAAATTCACTTCAACCCAAACTTATGAAATTCATCCAAAATGCCAACTTTCCATAATAAGCGTCGAAACGTTCCCGGGTCATCCAAGATCTGATCCGGACATACGCCCAAGTCCAAAATCATCATACGAACCTATTGGAACCTTCACATCCCGATTCCGAGTTCATTTACTCAAAAGTCAAACCTTAGTCAGTTTTCCAACTTTAAGCTTCCGAAATTAGAATTTTTCGTCTGAATCAACTCTGAACTTTCCGGAATTCAATTCCGACCACACGTACAAGTCATAATACATGAAGTGAAGCTACTCAAGGTCGCAAACTGCCGAACGACGCACTAGAGCTCAAAATGACCGGTCGGGTCGTTACATAAATTTTAATTGCTTTTAAAGTCCTACATTTTAGGTACCTAGTTTAAATAAGTTAAGATTTAATAACCAAGTTATATTTTAAACGGGTAAAAAAGGCGAACCACATTTTGCTAAAGGTCTTTATGCTTTTAATATAGTATAGATTAATGGATATCATACAGATTTACTAATAAACCATCTATATTATATTAAAAGCACGAAGCTCTTTAACGAAATGTTGTTTATTTTTTTTACTCTTTAAAATTTAATTTTACATTGGACAAAATCTTAATTAAATTATTTCTCTAATATATTAGGAGTTTGAATCTTTCCTTTTGTAAAGGTACTTTTAATACGAATATCAATTTGAAGTCAACAGATTTTATCTCGAAAAGAGTTTTATTGCTTTTAACAACTCAAATTGATTCCATGAGGATTCATGTTCCTCTAATTAACGTTGGAACAAACTTGAATCTAATAGGACTGAAATTCTTCCTCACAAATTTAAATCCTTCTGGCGACCAACTCTATAAATAGAATCCAGTTAGACCATTGTTGTTTAAACATCTTGATTTCTCTGACAAGGTAATTATAAACATATTCTTTTTCATTTCTTTAGAGGAGATGTTATTCAATCTGTATTGTTGTAATAAACAATTAAACCATTAAACTTTCTTAAATATGAACAGAAACAGAAAGTTAGTAACACCAGTTTAAGGAAATAAATTCTGAAAAACAGTATAGGAATAAATCGAGTCCACTGAATGCACAATATGTCCTTAAGGAAATTATTCCTCTCAAATACCTAGGTGTTGGAATATTATCCTTCCAGGATAGAACGATTTAACTCACCAGCGTATTGGTACCAAAAACTCTGGTGAACTTCGAACCACTCAATGGTCGTAAAACACACTGAAAAATATTGTGCAGAAAAAGAAGAAGATAATCAGAAAATTTAGTAAGTAAAAATCCTGTGATTCAAAGCATATTTATAGACCATTTGACATTGTTTCTGAAAAGGTTTGCAACCTTTCAGAACAACCATAGATGTTGGAACAGGTGGGAAAATTGCGGAAACAACAAACGCATTTAAAATAATCCGGGAAAGAAAACGGACCGGAACCGACTTGGTCGCGGGTCATGAGTTATTTCGGATTGAATTTTCGTTAATTAATTCAATTAATTAATTAATTAATTGAAAGGAATTTTGTCCAAAAAGATTAATTGAAAGGAATTTTGTCCAAAAAGATTAATCAATCAATCTTTGACCAAATTCAAATCCCAAGCCAAAGCCGAAGCCGCGCGACGACGAGGAGGCTTGCATTCCTCTTAACTCTTTAAGAGCTAGAAGAAGAGCAATTGTATATATACCCATTAAAAGTCTTTTCTTTCTCCAATATGGAATAATGTACCTTTGCCAAGTAGGGAAACTCAAATATTTCATTTTTCCTCCATTTTCTATTCATCCTCTTTAAGATACACCAAGCTTAAAACTCCAACAGTAGCTTCTATTAATGTATTGCTTTGATTTCTCATTCAATTTTTTGATAACGACCCTTTTTTTTAAAAATTTCATTATGAATCAGATTATTTGAATTTGATAGTCATTTTACTACTTTTGCACTATTGCTTATTCCCCTGTTTAAAAAATTGTTAACGTATGATATATATTACTCTTTCTTGATCATCTAGAGGTATGTTTTTGCAGATATATGATTCTTTGTGCTTTTAGCACATGTATTGTAATTTACTTTGAAGTTTGATTCTTAATTACATTAGACATATTTAATTTGGCATTCAATTTATTCACAGCAAGGTAGTTTCTGACAGTCTATTTTGTATATATTTTGAATAGTGACGGTCTATTGTATATAAATTGTATAATAAATTTATTTTGTATATTTTTTGTATAGTGACAGTCTATTTAGTATATACTTTGTATAGTGACAATCTATTTTATATAATTTTGTGCATATTGACAGTCTATTTAGTATATAGATATATAAATATTTAATTAACTGAATAATTAAAATGAATTGACAGCCCGCTTAATACTTGCCACGTTGTTCCCGGCATAGATACCGGGTCGTGTCGGGTCATAATTGATTAGACTGAATTTAAAATTAAAAAAATACGAAAAAATTACCGGAGAATTGTCTTTGCCGGTAACTATGACTTTGTGAGTAAAGTAGTGAAAATTTTACGATTTTTGTGTGAGAAAATAAATAAAAAGATATCATAGTTATATGATCATTTATGAAATTTACTCCCTAGACAGGTAAGGGAATGATGCAACTAGACAAGTAGGAAGTAGCATCTTTTGGGATCAGACAAGCTGAAATTTGCTATGATCCACCATGAGCAGATAGAGATGCAGTTGAACCTCACAAAACAGATTTATCCCTCTATCCCCATGCCAAACTAGATAGAGCAACGTAAATTATATCTCCTTGCACCCCCAAGGCCCAAACACCTACCAAAACTGACCCACAGACTCCCTTGTAAAAGCATCAACTTTCATCTTTAACATCACTTACCAAAATGACAAAAAGTCCTAGTCATCTCCGTCACTGCTTGTTTCAGATTCTTCATCTATGCCATACATAACTTCATCATCCTCACTTTCATCCTCGAGTGTTAGTGCGGGGCTTTTCCTATTATCAGCCTTCTCGATCTGAAAAGTAACAACAGACAAGGGTTCACATGTACTGGACTACTGCCAAATTTCTTTTACTATTCAAGTAACCAACCTGTGCTATTACGAGCTGCAAACGACCAGATAACTGCAATAAAGAGCTCCGGGCTGCCACCTTTGACCTGGTAAGCTGGAGAAACACAAACGATCAACTACTTAATACCTTTCAAAGTTTTTCACACTCTAAACAATAGTGAGCTTTTGTCATCATGAACAAATACGAGAGACAACTAATTATGGTGACAAATTCTTCAAAATAGTTGGAAAACAGGGGTTGATCTGGCCCGTTGTTCCATAAGCCAGAGCTCAGTTGGAGATCCAATTCTTGGGGAAGTGTCAAAAAAAATGTGACATTTATAAAGCATAATATCATGTTGGTGGGAGTTAGCACTCTATTTATTGTGGCGATGTGGCTCCATAGAAATGAACATGCCTACTCACAGACATTAGTGCCAGTACTTCATCAGAGGAATTTAAAAAACTCAACGCCTAATAGGAAATTGAATACCCTCCAGATATGTTATCAGATATTGACTTCAGTTACCAAATAAATGAGAACCCAAACTAATGAATATTGGAATGGAACAGGTCCAAATGAAGCGGAATGGATTATTTATGTAGTCAACCCCAACTAATTTCCGATTAAGCTATTCACCAAATGATGTATATTGTAAAATGACTTCCATTTCCCTTTGATTTTTCATTTTCAAACTTGTTCGGTGATCAAACATCAATAAGCGTTCATGACTACTAATCTTCTTGTAGTCTTGTACAAAGCGAATTCTGTTGCAAACTTGACAAGTTTGGAAGGACAAATGTCACTGCCCACCCAATGAGTTCCCAGCTTAGCTACTCAAGGGCCACTACATTACACACTTCAGATGTCCCCACTAACCACCCCTGTGGAGGAAGAAGGGAGCTTTATAAGATGCTTGCAAGATTTTTGAAGACAAAGAGGAGGAACATAGTTAGCCTTAAGCATGAATCTCTTTGCTCCTTTTTTGGTGTAACATGGCTAGAATCAATGTTAATGACGTAGACGCTATGATATATTCTATTAGTAATCTGCACAGCTTGTAATTGGGTTGTACATGCCAACCAGCACTTTCTCCATGCTGGTTTTTCTGATATAATACTACTCTCCAATTACTTATCGCAAAAAAGAAGTACTGCAAGAATGAGTCTTCAACTTAGGTTACAAAATATAAGTAAAATAATCAACTTACAAAAGGCACTTTCTCCGCTGATCAATGGAGGGAATATGGTTCCTTGCACAAATATGCAGGTTTTCCCGTACTAAAATAAACTGCAGTATCGAGAAAAAATGGCGCTCCATAAGGCAGTGTATTACATGGACTCTTTGTTTACCTAGATTATATGGACGGGTAGGATGGGTGTGAACATTTCCTTTTTTCTTAAAATAATAGTGATATCTAGGCCAGCTTGTGGACTCACTATACCACAAGTTAGCTGCAACCTCCCACCACAGGTATCGGCGAGTAACTTTACCCACCCAGTCTTCTACAAATCGAAAGAAATCACCTAAGTAGGCGTTTGGACATGAATTGGTTGATATTTGAAATTAAGTTGAAAAGGGTATTTGGGAATTGAAGTTGTGTTTGGACGTGAACGTACAAATTGAAGTTATGTGGGTGAAAACTTGAAAAAAATCCTAAAGCCTGTTTTTCAAACTTCAAGTTCCATATTTCAAGTTTGAAGTTGAAATAATGAACCAGTTTAATGAACAAATCGTTATTTGAGATAATCTCCAAATATCATTTCAAATTTTTGAAACCAAAGCTATCAACAAATATTATTTCAGAGTCTTTATCTCTACTGGAATTTGAACCTGGTCACCAGGGTTTGCACCCACTTCATTGATCAATATGCCACACCCTTGTAAAACCCTGGTGACCAGAATTATATTGTTCCTCAGCTGTACCTCAATCCAACACTCATCCCAAATCATGTAATATATATGAGGAACACCATGATCCTGCCATCATCACAATTTTTACTACAGCCATGATCATAGGCAACCTCCTCTACACACACAATAACCAATATTCTTCGTATAAATGTGTGTGATACTATAATTTTTGGCATGGAACAGTCATCGACATCCCAATGAAAGATTACTTATTAGCTTTTTCCTTGACAGACATTTTCCATAACTCAGCATAGCTGTGAAACCTTCCTCCTTCATAACATACCATCTGGAAAACTGTGTCCCTTTGATATGGAACAGAATAACACTCATCACATTAAGTTGAGAAAACAAAAGGAAGTAATTTATCAAAAAGATCAAACAGAAAAAGAGTGCGAAACATACATGTAACTAATCAAAAAGATCAATCAGAAACAAGATTATAGAAAACATGAAACCATCAATAACTTGGCACCCCCAAAGTAATCACATAATTGCCAAGCAACAGCAGCATAGTGGCAGCATATCCTACCTTGTTCAAGGAATCCAGAAGAGGAGTCAGTGGTTCCTGCGATGTAACAAATTCATTGTGGTTCACCAATATACAGTATATCCATGGAAGAACATGTCTTCCCATGCTTGATCTACAAAAAAGAAAATACATGCAAAACGAAAAAAAGAATTATGATATGCATAAAGATTTAGCTATCAATAACTAAAAAGTTTCCAACTGGTGCAATCATTCGTTCTGCCAAATAAAGCAATAACTAGCCTTTTGCAGAGTTAAAGGAGGGCAAATTCTTCTATGAATTTCCAAATGTATCTCGAATTGGGGCAATGATTAGTACTGCGACATTATGTTTAATGATGTTGATACAGAAAAAATTAGCTATTTTAGAGAGTTTCAGGGGGATGAAAATTTTCCAATATGAATTCCGAAATCCTAACCTAATCGAGAAATCCCAGAAGGGCAGGTGCTGTCAAAAGTCGGTGAATAATGGGCCCGCCCTTACCCTTCTTCACTTTACCAAGCTACCTCTGCCCTTTTTCACTAAAACACCAGGCTTTTGTCAGCGGCGGGTTCGAACACGGGAGGTGTGCCTAACCTACACATCACGCACTGCCACTTACCACTAGATCAAAGCCCTGGGGCTACTTGTTGGTAGTATTTTCAAGCTATGTTGCTCGGACACTTCGAAAATGTCACCGGGTACATGTCGGATCCTGCAAAAGTAGTGTATTGGAGGATCCGACACGGGTGCGGCAGCATTTTGGAGAGTCCGCGCAACATAGTTTTCAAGTAGTTTCAACTTTCAAGATCTTTCAATTTTATCTCAAAAATTCTAATGACTAATGTCCAAGAACAGTCTGTGGGATTAGTTTTCACATCCAAGACCTGAACCAGGCCATTATTTTAGGGACTTAACTCAAAAATAGAGTACCAATTTTTGTAGTGCATTTCTTTTTTCCCTTAAGTGGGAGGATGCAGTGCATCTCCACTCTTGAGGTACAATATGGAGTTGACACGTGCAATCTCCTTCAAGGATTTGAAGAACCCACCTGGACTGCCATGCAGCCACCAAGGCATTCGATAAGTTATAAGCATCAGGTGATTCCAGAGATAAAACAGCTGATTTCATCTGCGTTCAATGAATACAGTTAAAACAAATTATTGAAGATATGGTAACATAAAACGTGAGCAAATCAGACCCAAAAGTATCCTGAGTATTCCAAGAGATACAGACCTTCTTAGGTGGCATACTAGCATCAACACTTACCTTTCAAAATCTTAGGATCAAGAATTGAGCTAGGCGAGAGATCATAGTCACTGCTAATTATACCTATGGATCTTA